>JAMYHX010000139.1:0-87096 GCA_025529335.1 Rhizopus sp. PT2906
AGCGACTGCAAGAAGGATACAATACAAGAAGCGTACGTTTTGCTATGCATAGAGCATTTCGCTCTCACAATGAAGCTGCAGCAAGCATTCCCCATCGAGATAAATTTATTCATAGTGAAGACGTGTACAGCATCTTCAGAAAAGTATTTGAAAAAGCCTACAAGAGGCATGACGATCAGAAAGCATCTGCCAAACTCTGGTTGAACCATTTGGAAACAAAGAACTACAACGTATTAATCGACAATGACTACGACAGTTCATTCGCCTTTGGATTCTGCTCAACTTGGCAAGCATCCCTTTTAGCCGAAACGAAGGATTTTTCTTTGGATGCAACGCATAACACCACTGCATTTAAAGATGGCCTGTTGTATACTTTGGTGACCAGGCATGCAGAAACTGGAACTGGCTGGCCTGTTGCATTCCTCTTCACTATTGATAGATCTTTTCTTGCCTGTAAGTCACTGGCTCTACCATTTAAAACATACTGCCAGTCTCTGTCCTTGAAAGATTACGATTGACATGAGCAACGTGGAAGAAAATGTGATATCGAAGCGATAAACAAAATACATATGCTTACAGGCACGCCTATTTCGTTGAAAGTCTATACAATCGCATGCAGTCATCATTCGTTGTTCAGTTGATATATCGTATACAGCTTGCGTCGTGAAAAACTTGACAATATAACAAACTTCTTCATCAATATGCACTTTCTGCAACATATCTTCTAATGACAGCTCATTGATCTCTTCTGCTTCAATCATTCGCTTTCTTGCCTCTCTAGTCTCTGAGCTCATACGTCCGATATTAGCAGGCATCCTTGCGGTAATGTGCATAAAATCGGTATGAAAATTCTTGGGATATATATCGATATTTTTGATAAAAATACGAAAAAATCTCTGACTATGACTATGCAAAGAATAATAGCTACAAGCTACTGTGTTTGAGCTCACAATTGTTAAAAGAAGTAGCTCAATATAAGATCAAAGCCTGGAGCACTCTGCCAAGGCCCAGTCATAGAATTGGTAAGTCGTAACTGAGTATGCATAAACCTATTAATGCTCTTAATCATTGATAGTTTTTGCGCCGTTCAGTGGGAGTGACTGTATGAATGGCTTATTAGAACAAGCACACAAAAGCAATCTCAAAATTCCGTCTCAATGCTTAACGGAAGAGTATAGCTTTGAGACGCATAGAGTAAGCATTATTTGTACCTCAATTATATGTTTACTAACAGTGATGCTTGTAGAGAGAAACAACTTTAATCTGGCCGACAAACTTCAAAGACAGTTACGGGAGCATTGTGTGGCAAGACGGACTTTGGGAAACTTTGTTTAACATTAAACATGTACAAAGAAAGCGTCGTAAGCCCAATGAAGGTATGCTTAAGGTATCCTTTGAATAATGTCAAGTTCTTTAAACTTTATTTTTGTGTGATAGAATGTAATAATGCTAATATCGAGCTTGACTATGGCTGGAAAACAGATGGGTATATGGTCGCAGTCTTATTTAAAAGAAAAATTGGTAAATAGGAAGATATGTTTTATACGTGTAAAATATTTATTAGAGTTTTATAATAGAGTGCATCCTGCAGGATGAGAAAGAAATGAATCTGTTAAAGAGGAGAGTAAACCTGACGAATTGGAGCAAAGGTTTATACCCGTTAAAGAAAGAACCCATAGGATTAAGCATGACAGACAGAATAGTGGGCATAGACCCAGGTATGGACATTACGCGAGGGAACTCATGGAAGTACTTATGTTGCATATAGGGCTTCGTGACATCTTCGTTATGGCAGATGGTTCATCAGAAGATGTTAACAATAAGAAAACAGTGAAGGAAAGATCAGTAAAGTTTTCGAACAATGAGTACAAGTAAGTGTATTTTGCTTTTGCAATAGTATATTGATGTCTCTTTAGGATGCACTCAGGTTTTGAATGGTCAAAGCAAGTAGAACTAAAGAACAGAGCGGCTGCTGGGATGCAGGCAGTATACGATGAAATACCGAGTTTAGACAACGGGGACAGTAACATAATCTTAAATTATTTGCAAGTTCTATCCAAAAATCGCAAAACGTAAGTAACTGTATGATTATTGTTATCATGCTTAACTCTTGCAATGTATAGGATATTTTGCTTTATGAAGGGATACAGACATCGTAAAACAAAAGGATATTTGTATAGTAATCGACAAATTACAGACGATTACATGTGCCAACTTGTGCTGGCGAAAACCTCTCCTGGAGCTCCTTGCGCGTTGGCGCATAAGACAAGCACCCAAAAAAGACAGAAAACAAGAAGAGCCTTCAAAAAGAGCAATCAAGCAAATCAGGCTGATGATGGCAGGAGAACGGTGATTGCGTATGGTGATGCAAGCTTATCAGGAACGAAGAAAGGGTACACACCTATACCAGTAAAGGTATACTAATATGGAACCTTTAACTAATCGTACATACTAATGATCTCATTTATACACAGAGGACACAAAGGGTACTAGCAAAAAAAGCAACTGTTATCCCTGTCGATGAATTTTGAAGAAGTATTACTTGTTGCAAATACCACAGGAAGTTGGATCAGAAATACGAAGCACAGACACTAGTGTGTAATCATAAGTATGCAATTGATATGATTAAATTACGATTGTTGACATGGAGTCTCTTTATGTTCCAAAAGAAAACGAAGATTACGCCTAGAAGTTGAAAAGAATGCTGCAATGTACTGCTTGGACGATGACCGCCATGTCACCTATAGAACATCACAGTGCCCAGAAAGAATGCCAGGCAGTAAGTCGTATAACATATGGAGTCAAGTTTTATTGGTGCTAAGCTATGCCTATAGATTATCCACCTGCCATTTACCAGTTGAAACAATGCAAACTGTGTCCAACTGATAATGGCCAAGATATTGTAAGTACTTATTCATAAAACAAGCGAAAATAGTCCTAATGAGAATAATGACAGGTCTTGCAGAGGGATATCAATGCAGCCATAAATATTCGCTCAATCTTGGTATCGTACATTGAATCAGGACACAAAATTTTGTCAAGACCTCTCTCTTTGACAAGAGGAGGAGCCTTTGGTGGTGAGGGCGCCACCGAATAGCCACTTTGACTGGCCATTGGATCGCTTATGTCACCATTTCGGTGGTGATTTGTGTGTCCATACCACACCACACCACCAGTCCAGTCCAGAAAAGCTCATTTATAAACCCTAATCGGCCTCTCATACATTTTGTTATCAATATATTATTTATACTTTTAATTGAAAGTAAATACGAGCCTAGAGCAAGTTTATAAAGGACTATTTATCCCTGGATAGTACTATATCATAAGGTCATACTAAGGTAATCAGTTTGGAATAGGCTACTTGAGGGTAATCATTGTCTATTTTAAGACAATTTCGGTAAAGAAGAGACGCATAAGCATAAATTGTTTCTTGGAAGCCATCAATATGTCTTTAGTATTTCAAATGTAGTGCTGACCCTCATGTTAGACATATCATTATAATTCTAGGCTTTCAATCAAAGGTCTATTGTTACCTTGGCAACGGCAAAAATACTTTAATAGACAAGCGTACAAAACGTAGGTTTTCAAGATCAGCTTTAAGCTGTCTCTGCCATCTATTGGCTAAACGGCTAATGCCGCTGATCGATTGAATAGCTGTAAACTCTGAAGCCTATCACTAGGACTTTCAGAATGAGGCCGTACACTTTAAACAATAGAGTTATGAAAAAGTGGTGCAATTTGTAGTCGAAGTGATGGCTGGTAGACTATTATTATTCGAGAACTACGACTCCAATCTTAACCCATTACATCCAGCACAGGATTAAAAGGTGTTAGATATGATAGTTTCTTAATAGCCATGACAAACGGACGCTATGAAATTGCTTTTATTATATCAGCATCTAAAGCTCGTCGACATGCGATAAAAGAAGAGTACTCAATGCGCCAATGTAATACACAGTCTATTACTTTAATTCATCCTTACCAGTTTCATTTAAATAGGAGACACATTGCTCAGGGCTAATAACATCTTGCATATCATCTACAGGATATAAATAGTCCTCAAGTATCTTCTACTTTCATTTTGCTTATATCAATAAATTCAAATATGCAGTTTTGCTGATCGACAATCTATAGTAACAGATTCTCCATCTTTGGCGTCATCCTTGTACAAACCTAAACTTTGAGGAAAACCCCGCCAAAAGAAACTGCATGACTCAATAGGCCCATATGTATTGACAAACTGCACTTTGAATGCTTCTTGTAAATAATAAAGGAATTCTATGCTGAGTCGGTTTAAATTAAGATAATTTTTGTTGCATTAGACTGCTCTCCTGAGAAATATATGCATATATACTTTTATATGCAGTTGCATATACGAGTACGATTCCTATGACAACGAAAAGCCATTTATTTTTTCGTAACAATAACAAAGCTCCATCAATCCCTGTTATCGTGATATGTAAGCAACCCATGTTACCAGTATATTTTCGTGTGAGATCGTTAGCACAAGGACTAGAGCTTAGTCGTAACTTTTTAGCCTTTTGTCTGTTTATTTCAAAACAGATCACATATGAGAAGATCAAACAGGTTATAATGACCCAATGGCATAATTTAAGGACAACATGAGTTGATTAAAGTGTATGCGAGTATTTAACAAAAGTATCCGTAGTTTGTGTAAGTAGCATCTCGGGTTTAATATTTTATATAATCCTCAAGACGTTACAATGACGATCGACAGAGTCACATTAAATGAGACACGATCAACATCTATCTTGCAACAGAATTTCACAAACTGTGCAATGACCTCTCTCTCTCGGTTAAACAAGCAGATGTACATGTTTTCGTTGATGTTACAGTATCAGGTTGGACAACGTAACATAGGCTAAACTTTTTCATGTTTGTCCTTATTCTTCAAGCTTGGTTTATGACAATAAATGAGCATGAAAGCACTTTGATATTAAACAAGTGTGTGTATGTATGTATGTATTATCAAACATGAAGGGAGGAGAAAAGAAGAAAGAGAAATGCAAAAAGAGATAGCGGCTGCTGCTCATATAATCAGCCACTGAACCACCATTGTTGTGCAACGATACATCAAATGCATAACATATAAAAGTTGTTTCTATGTACCTGCTTAGAATATTGCATAGACTGTCAATTAATGCAAATGAATCAAAGTCAAGATATACAAAAAAGTAAGTAAAATAATATAAATGGAAAGCCTAATGGGTAGAAGATAAAGATCACTTAAAGGGCACATGTGATAACCAAATATGTTTGATCTACCATTTGTGCCCTTAATATGAAATTTCTGTCATCCACACTGACCCTATCTTTGTTGACGAGATGCCTAAAATAGCATAGAGTGACCCACTGCCGCTTCATACTCTTCCCCCCATGCGGAATTTTTCCAGCCTTTCTTTACACAAATAGAGATACACATACAACCATAAGTAATACTGCTCCCACGGTATTTTGTAAAGCTTTATCAGTATAGATTGTAGTAACCATGGTTATACTGAGCTTAATTATCATGCTCTCTTTTGTTACCATTGTCTATATCAAGACATATTAAAAAGGAGTCTATATTACTCCCCAAACAAATACAACATAATGGGAAAGGCGATATTGGAGAAAGATACAAATCGCAAACTTTATTTATGCATATCAAGTCGACTCTATGCAGAAAGCATCCGTGTGTAACATCAGAAAAGGAACCGCTTTAAAAGTAACAGAAATGAAGAGAGTGAATTAGTGAACTATCCCCTTTTTTCTCTACTTTTTTTTTTTTCTTCATGTTTATTAACGTTTCGACTCTTCCTACTCACTTGACTGCCTTGCCATTATATGATGGTCAAGTACTATTGCCAAGCATAATCAAAGACTTTGTTGTTTGTAAATCAGAATCAGATAGATTGGTTGATACCGAGTACATCATCTGCGTACCTATGGTCGAAAACAATCTATATCACTTTGGATGCGTTGGAAAAATTATTGAAATTGACACAGGCTTACCAGATAAGCATGTTGTAAAAATTCAAGGAGTGTGTCGATCCCGTATCCAAGATATTACTAGCGCCGACGGAGGCGAAACAATACAAGTAACAGTTATTAATTATCCAGAGGAAGAGCAATTACCTGAGAATATGAAAAGGGACTTTATGGAAGCCTGTTATATGTTTATTGAAAAATTAAAGTCAATTGGTATTTCGATGGCAGTCTTGAACCAGCTTTATAAATCCGTACAGCGACATCCTGTCTCTCATATGGCCAATTTGTTACTCTATTTAGCTGACTCGACACTGCAAGAAAAATTATTAGTGCTTGAAATGATCGATTTACAAAAGAGAGTACCAGTAATCAAAAATATCCTCAGCCGTTATTTACAGGTAAGCTTTGTTTGTTTCCCATGTTCCCATGCATAAAGAAATAAACAGTTTTCTTTCTATAGTCATTCAATATTAACCAGTTGGATTCTATCCGAAGAAAATTTTATATTCGTCAACAGGTATATCTTTTCGCCCCCTTCTTCCCCCTTTTTTTAACTTTTTCTTTATATTATTCTGTATTCTTTTCTTTCTTTCTTTTCTTTATCCATAGTCAAACATTATATCCTCCATGTGTCATAAAGAAGAAAAAGCGACTTATTACTTTGACGCTTCAAGCGAAGATGATGATGACCTCGTACATTTGATTCAAAAACTAAATAATGCAAACTTGCCCGAATATGTCATCTCTACTGTCCAACGGGATCTGAATCGATTAAGGAAATTACCTGCTTCTTCCTCTGATTCTGGTATATTGAGAACATATATTGAATACATTGGCGATTTACCTTGGTCAAATAACGTTCGTCAAGAAATTAACATTTCATTTGCCAAAAATCAACTCGATCATGACCATTTTGGGTACATAATCAAATTACCCCTTTGTCGATGTCTTGGCAGTGTCATTAACCCCCTCTCTTTTCTTTCATATAGGATCGAGCATGTTAAGAAGAGAATTGTTGAATATTTGTCTGTGTTAAAGGTCAAAAGTGATGCTAAACCTCCTATCCTTTGCTTGGTGGGTCCAGTAAGTATCATTCACATCTTCCAAACCACATACTCATTGTTTTATATAGCCTGGCGTAGGTAAAACAACACTTGGCAAATCCATAGCCACCGCACTACAAAGAAAGTTCCACAGGATATCTTTGGGCGGCGTAAGGGATGAAGCGGAAATAAGGTTTGTTGGACCAAAACAATAACAAAGTTTAATATTCAAACTAAGAACAAAAAAATTAAAAAAGGGGTCATCGACGCACGTATGTAGGGGCTTTGCCTGGTATATTCATTCATGGTATGCGTCAGTGCGGCGTGAAGAATCCTGTTTTCTTGTTGGATGAAATTGATAAGCTCGTACAAGGAACACATCAAGGAGATCCCGGTAAGCATACATATAACACATAGAACCTTCTGCTTATCTTTTATATATAGCCGCAGCATTACTTGAAGTACTTGATCCCGCTCAAAATCCAACATTCAAAGATCACTTTTTGAATATTCCCTATGATCTATCGCAAGTCGTGTTTATAGCAACTGCAAATAATCTTGATACCATACCTGCACCCCTACTCGACAGAATGGAGGTTATCCAACTCAGTGGATATACTTATGAAGAAAAATTACATATAGCACAAACCCATTTAATACCAAAGCAAATCGAAGCACATGGGCTCACGACCACAAGCCTCAGGATACCTGACGATGTGGTTTTGTATATAACAGAGAAATACACAAGAGAAAGTGGTGTAAGAGAATTGGAAAGACTGATCGCTACCCTTTGCCGCTACAAGTGCAGAGAATACGCAGATTTGGAAGAAGCAGGGAGACTGAATGACTTTGATAGCGCCATATACATGCATGATATAGAGCACATTCTAGGTGTACGTGTACTTTATAGTGTTTAAAATGAGTTATACTCACACAGGTGTTCTTATCTAGAAAGAAATTTATGATAACGAAGCTTACCATTCGGAAGAAACAGCGGGGATTGTCACAGGGTTAGCATACTCTAGCAGCGGCAACGGCGGCACCATGATGATTGAGGCAAATTATATGCCGGGTTATGGTAATCTTAAGCTCACAGGATCTCTCGGTGATGTCATTAAAGAATCGGCTCAAATTGCTGTCTCTTGGATCAAGGCAAATGCATACGCGCTCAAATTAACAAGTTCGCCAAGACAAGATATTCTAAAAGATCTTGACTTACATATCCATATGCCAAGTGGAGCTATTCCCAAGGATGGTCCTTCGGCAGGCATCACAATGGCAACCTGTGTCATGTCCTTATTGTCTGGTACTCCTGTGCCAAGATCCATCGCAATGACAGGAGAGATAACCCTTCGTGGCCAAGTACGACCTGTGGGAGGAATCAAAGAAAAGGTGATCTCAGCGCATCGAGCTGGTATCAAGAAGATCATACTTCCTGTTGGTAACAAAAGAGATATACAACATGATATTCCAACAAGTATACAAAAAAGTATGACATTTGTTTATTGTAAATCCATGTGGGATGTTATCGAAGCTGCCTTTGAGCATACTTCTGTACGTTATGAGCATAGATATACTAGTAGTTTGTAATAAAATTATTATTATCTTTAATCTTGGCAATCTCCCTGATTTACGAATACAGTAAGGTTTTATCCTCCTTTATTTGATTTCCCTGCCAAGAGGTTCGCAAGGGAGGATTATTTTTTAAAATCAAACCGACAAACAAACAAACTATGTCTTATTTTGGAACAAGCATTTTGTTGCAATGATCGTTCCCCTTTGTAGTCTCCTTTATAAAGGAATTTGATCTGTGACAAGTAAACAACAAAAGCAGCTGACATAATATATGTAATGTACATCTTTCTTTCCTGCATATCTCCCTTTGTCTATGTAAACACGCTCTCAGAGAGCACAAACAAATACAATCTTTAGATCAAGTAATTCTAGTGCGTTTAAAATATGGATAATCTATTAGAGAGTATTAAGAAAGATCTATATGTATGCATGTAATAAAAACGGGGGCTTGTTTTGGCATAGAATAGCCTTCCCCCTTTAATCAGTTAGTCGCCTCTTATTGTTACGACCAAAGGATATTTGATAAATTTGGCCAATGATTCCATCACAGGACGAAAATCTCCTCTGATCAATTGATAGATATATCTGTTCCTTTTTTTTTTTTTTTTTTTTTTTTTTTTTTTTTTTTTACAAATGAGTTCAGTTATTATGGCTTGAGTATCACCATACCCTTCGATCATTGCAAAATCGCGTTCTACTTTGAATACAAGTTTTCATAAGAGACACAAAGTATACTTTGTTCAAAGAGGAAGGAGAAGAAGAAGAAATAAGCGTGTTTTTAATACAGTTAGGTCTACATTAGCCCTTTAAAGAGGATACCATGTATCATGGAACCTCGATCCGGGAGTTGTAGTAGACGAGTTGCACAAAACATATTGAATTTTATTGTGTCATGAACATTGCAACTAAAAAAGGGAAAAATAAAGGCTAGGCCAACTCATGTCTCTACCTTGTTTTTCTTACTTTCTTATATCCCATGGATACAGATGGACAAAGTTTGACTGAACACGTTTATGTACTCCTGATAAAGGACATCCTTCTCTTACACACGCACTTCCTCATCTCTCTCTCTTTATGTGTGTTATGTGTATGTGTATATGTACCCTTGCAGAGGTATCACAAAGAGACTTACAAAATTGAGTGGTGTTATATGATTAGCAGTTTAATGTATTATACATATAAACGAAGGTATAAAATAATAATATATATTACAGATAAGTTAATATTGTGAATGCCCTGGTTGCTGTTGCTGTTGTTGTTGTGAATTATTTGGATGATCGTCAAATTTATAAGCAGGTGGAGGCGATATGGGCGTGGCACTCTCGAGATTGACAGCATCAGAAGGTCGAACTGTAGCAGTATTGCCATTATTGTTATTATTGGCTCCAGACGTTTGCTGCATCATGTACAAGTGAGCTTGGTTTTCTTCTGCTAATCTTTTACGCATTCCTTTCACACTTTTGATGATATACCATAACAATAATCCAAGAACGAGAAGACCGATGAATATGATAAACACAAATCTATTGTGTTCCTTTAACCAACTCTCTTTAGTTGGTGGTGGAGCATTTCCGTTAGGATCCCATCCTGTGCCCTGCACAGTAGGTTGTGGAAAAGCAATAGCAGATGAAGTAGTTACATTAATACGGGTTGCTGAAGGGGGAATAGAAGAGGATGGTACAGACATTGTCGACGATGATGGTAACATTGATGTGGAAGATGTTGTTGATCCAGTTATGGTAGAATTAGCTGAAATAGTACTATTAGCATCTGTTGTAGTAATATTTAATTGGCCAGCAACGAAGGATGTCAACAGTAAGATAACAATAGCAGAGTACAAGAATAAATGATATTTCATGATCGAAAATAGTTTGTATAAATGTCTATGAGATATAAGCTCGTGCAAAAAGAATGATATTGATGTCTAGCTACGATGTGTATAGACGTTATTGTATAGAAGGGAAAGGAGAGTAAGAATAAGAAAAAAGAGGAGGAAAGGAAAGGAAATGAGGGGCAAAAAGGAAATAGGAAAAAAAAAGTCTTTTCAGTTACCGCCACTTGCGGCACACAATTGACGGTGTCCTGAAAAAGATTCTCGAATCAAAAAGACTTTAAGAAAAGGAAACACTATATACACCACAAAATAGCATCTTGGTAGCTCAAAGCGGATAGTGTAACATCAAATGGCTGACAACATTTCATGACTTGTTGTGTAAGTAATAAATTATCGATTGAGACAATTAAGTATTTATTGAATGGTATAAACAGTCTAGTCTATAGTACATAATATATATATGGCGTATTTCATGAGAAATATCGATTTACTCTGCATCTTCATCTTCATCTTCTAAACCAGCGTCTTCATCATCTTCATCGGCTTCGTTTACTTCACGATCAATTAAAGGTTTGATCAAACGGTTGAAGTAAGGATGAGGTCCTTGAGGGTTGGATCTCTTTACTTGATCAAAGTAATGAACATATACATTTCCATCAGCACGGCCTAAGGGACTGTTGACGATGTAGTCGCTCAAGTTGAATGCATCAACAAGAGGGATAGCTTGGTCTCTTACTGCTTTACAAAGATCATTTGTGAAGGAACGAATGGATTCCATTTGCTTTGGTGAGAAATATTCATATTGCAAGAAGGCTCCAGCATTCTCTTCAATGGTGTAAAGACCGTAAAGAAGACAGACGTCCAGCAAGGCTGCCTTGAGATTACCTTCAACCTTGGAGACACCATCAAGGAAACGGTTGAATAAGTAGCCATAGGAATGTAACTTTGCAGCGTACAGTCTTGATTGAGAGCATTGTTCATAAGCATCATCAACGCTTAATCCTTGTTTGATACATCCTTCAAATTCAAGAGCAGCGTTTCTGACTACATTAGCACAAACAACCTGCCAGCCTTCAAGAATGACCTTGGGATCTAAGAGGGCATCTGCATTTGCAGCGTTACAACGCTTTCCAATTAATGCATCAAGGTTATTCAAGTAGTCCACACCTGGAGAGAGTTTCTTTCCTTTGACAGCCTCGCGGAAGCTAGCGATAAGGTAACGACCCAATTGGAGTGTCAAAATGGTATTGTCACCTTCCCAAGTGCATTGCACAGCAAAATCTTGATACATGCCAGCCAAGCCAGTGTAAGCTGAGTATCCATGGCCACCGCATGCCTGTCTGCAGGCTTCGATCGTGCTAAGACAGTTCCATGTACAGAAAGCCTTTAAGCCAGCACTCGTAGCGTGGGTTTCTTTCAACATTTCAAGTACCTTTTCAAGGTCTGTATCACCTGGTTTTGCGTTTTCTAATCGATTCATCATCTTATTGTACATCTCTGTCATTTCAGAGCCTGTAAATAACATAGCAAAGGTTTGTGCAAGGAGGGGCATCAGACGACGTTGATGGATTGGATAGTCGATCAGTTTAGTTTCAATCTTTGAATCCGAGTTGGAGAACTGACGACGAACGACAGCGTATCTTATGGCAATAGTTAAAGCTTTCTTGGAGACGTTACCACTATCAACAACCATAGCAACACGACCTTGAAGTAAAGCACCATAGGTCAATTGTTGCAATTTGGGTTCCTTGACTGTGCCCGTACGAGACACCTTGGTGTGTTTCATCAACATATAGCTGCGAGGGATGCGAACATGAGTAAATTGAATCCAACCGTTGTCAATGCCATCACGACCCATTTTTTTGCCAATGTCACCAATGTTCACACCAGGCAAGAGATTATAGGTCTTGGGGTCTCGCAAGGGAACAACAAAGCACTTTGTTCCATAGTTTTTACCCTTTACGATTAGTTGTGCAAAGACAGCGGCATGAGTAGCACTATGGGCTGCACCACCAATCCACCACTATGAAAAGATTTAGGGAAAAGTGGAAAGGACATGAACTTTTAAATATACCTTTGTGGCAGTAAGAGTAGGAGTATGAATGATGAATTGATCTGAGGCTTCATCAAAGGTAGCAGTAGTTTCTAAGCCAGGCACATTTGAACCATGGCCAAGCTCGGTCATTGCAAAGCATCCTACCATGCCTGAAAGTGACAGAGCACCCTTTTGAAACCAGTATCCTAGTTGGCCTGAGGTGGCATTGCTTTGTAAAGCGCCAACGAATAAACCGTCTAGGATCCCATTCAATAACATGACATAATAATAAAAAAAGAGCTACTTACAATGAACACCGAATCTTGTCCAAAAACCAGGGTCGATTAAGCTCACAATTTCCATTCTTTTCTTAAAGACATCGATAGGTTCATTGGACAAATGATGTACTAGGGAACGAAACTAATAGATAGGATGAGCTAAAAGTAACCGTCATACGTTGTATAAATACCTTTTCCATCGTTCTCTCACGTAATTCATCCTTGGTGATATCATGAATGTCATCCATCTTGAATAAAGGATCTCGTTCAAATTCTTGCATGAAGCGTTCTTTGAGCTAATATCGTTTGTATTAGAAATTGATATATTGTTTCCAAATTGACATATTACCAGTGTACTCTTTTCTCCACCATCCAAAAGGTAAGTTAATTCACGAATGTTGAAAGAAGCCTTTGCTCTTTCTTCATTCATGCTTTCAACAGGACTAGGCATGTATTAGGTCACTATCTTTGATAACAACAAGAGCACTTACTCGATAGCCTTTGCATAGACTTGCTCATCAGTCAAATGCTGCTTAACAGCAGCTAATCTTTGTTTAATAGGCATTAAAGTTTTTGTATTTTAAAAAAAAGAAAAGAAAATAATGGGACAATTGTCCTCTTCTTATATACAATCTCAATAATTTTTCACATGTCTACAAATTCATATACAGATTACCCCGCATTATGTCAATTTCATATCGTCAGTTACTCTCTCTTTCTCTCGATCTCCTTCGTTTTCCCCCTTCTATCTCTCCATGTTTTCTCATATTCCATTTTCTTATTATATATCAACTCATAAAGACGTGGTTTGTAAAGATGACGTTGTAATCTTTTTATACATCTCTGCTTGATAGCCTTTCTCGCTCTTTTTTTTTTCATATGGTTACACTTACTTGACCAGCTTCATCATGGGAATATGTGATCAACCATCTTATTTAACAATATTTGTATATAAACCGAAAATATTTCCCTTTGTGATGTTTATATAGACTTGATGTAAAACTCCTTTACAGTATAGACTTTTTATGTATTCTGCAATATGTAATATATGGCGCATATTTATACATTTATTTATATGCTTGCTATTTTTCACATGTCAGCGTAATGTAGTACATCCTAAGCAGTAGTCAATAAGCAATTGATGGCTGCATTGGATAGTCCAGCATCTGCAATAGATTGATCAACTATATCAATAAGCTGTGTACGATTAAAGACGAGCTAAACAAAAAGAAAAAAATGTGTGAGTGGGCATTACAAAGGGACCTTTATTTACCTCAAAGTGTTGATTTTCTGCTTCAGGGATTTCGGCTTTAATGAATTCAAACAAATATCTAACTGGATCTGATTTTTTGAATCTTCTTACTATTCTATTACCATTTCCCATTCTTATCTGTATACGTGTCGTATCTTCTCCTCCCGCTTCTTCTCTTTTAATCGGCTTTATGCTATCAAAAACGGACTCTTCTTCTTTTTCAACTGGCTCTTCGTTATCATTTGTTAATGATGATGACGATGATGACGTATTATTTAATGAGGCTGCAATAGCTGCATTCAATTGTTCTTCTTCACTCATATCAGTCAAATTCTGGATTATTGTTAATCTCTATTTATATCTCTTTCTTTCTTTTCTTTTCTTTTTTTTACCTTTGTTTCCTTGGCTAATTTAGGTCGTTTCATTGTTGCCTTTTCTTCTGCTGCTGCACAACCTTCAAGAAATTCGGTAACTGTACATGATCAAGTTGAGTTAACTCGTCATTTACAATCCTTTATTCATTTACCTTCCATCACAAAGTCTGTCGGACTCAATGACTTTTCCCAAACTTTTACTCTTTCGCCAGTACGCGGGTCGATGATTGCAATATGAGGATATCTTCTTAGTGAATAATATGTGCAATATCTTCTACCATCCGGACTTTCATGTCCAAACTAAAGTCATTGTTTTAGTCACTCTATCCTAGAATACAGAATATATATTCTCTTTCTTACTTGAAGAAAAATAAACCATTGCCTAATTATATCTTTGACAAATCCATCACTCCATAAATCACGGTTGAGCACTTGACATGAAAATTCGCTTGGGTTTTGTATATTAACCATTATCCATTTGTCATTTTCTTTGGCTGTCTCTCGAGCCTATATATTCACCATGAATATTATCATGACGCACAGTCATATACACTTACTTGCTCAAAAGAGCCACGAAACATAATATCAAATGGCGGTCTGAATAAATCGGCTAATCTTCTAGCTTTAGAATGGCTTGAACTGTTGGCTGTTTCAGAAGGTGAAACGCTCCTAGGGCTGTGATCTAATGCATTCATTATTAATGATGACCGTTCTCTGAAAGCAGTCATGTTCTCTCTCTCTCTTACCATCATCCTCTGCTATATCAAACACGTTCACAATAGATCCTGTTGTTGAATCACCTTGATTAAATATCGATGGACGACTAATACCATCTATGAGAATGGAAGTGGTTTAGTATCCTGCAAAATAACAATCTAGACTCACCCACTTCTTTCTCTGCTGCTACTTGACCAAGTAATACTAGGATCAAATAAACCAGCGTCTCCTGCAAGGATATCACGCTTAGGTGCAATGGGTGCTCTCACTTCTTGAGATTCTTGTAATCGTCTTGCTAGTTCTTCGTCAGCCAAGATTTGATCGTCACTTATTTCAACATGTTCTGGTTCTCTACTTGATGTCGCAGTATCATGAGCGCTTGTGTTGACAGCTGCACCACCATTTTCTAAGAAAAGGGTAACTGCTGTTTGAACATTACCATCGGCTATCTTTTCATTATTTATTAAATAAGCAAACCCAGACTAGAGAATAATCTACACTTTTATACCTCCAAGAATTGATTAGCTACTTCAACAGAAGCACCTGTGATATCGCAAAAGCTTAATATATCTTGTTCATTTGCCATTTTAACTTTTGCGTATGCGTATTTTTTTAAAAAAAGAAAAAAAAAAAAAAAAAAAGAGAAAAAAACAGACACGTACTGCCTTTTTCGCTCCTTTAAAAATATTTACGCATAAAACAAATAAAAAGGATGAGGACATTCTGTGTAAAAGGACAGTTTACTTTATCATTTAGAATAAAATTGAGTAAATATTTATAGATAAATAATATTGACAACAGATCATAAAACATATGGATCAAATTTAAACAATACACTTTATTTCATTAAAAATATATTTAAGCAAAGAAAAACTGTGGACCTTGTCCTTGAGGACCATGATGGTGACCATAGTGATGATAATGCTTCATAAACTTCTTCATAAGCTTCATTCTCTTCTTAGGATCAAAATCATGAGCAAAGCCTTGCGGGTCTTCAAAAGGTCCAAAACGGGAATGAGGACTAGGGAAAGGGCCTCTATGACGTCCAAAACGAGCATCAGGACCAGAGAAAGGGCCACTATGATGTCCAAAGTGACCTGCAGGATCAAAGAAGGGACCACCATGATGTCTAAAGCGATCACCCTTGAAATGATGGTGAGGATGATGATGATGATGAGAGTGTCTTTTGTCTTGAGCAAATTCATCCTCGCTGCTATCGTCTGAGGAACTGGATGAGCTAGAGGAGCCTTCGAGAGGTAAGTCGTCTACTTTTTCAGCAATTGGTGATTCTTCTTCTTCACTTCTTTGACCATGACGGCGGTGACGACGATGAGAATGACAATGGTGACGTCCAAGGCGATGAACATGCATTCCTTTATATTTTTTTCCACCAGTAGCCATTTTTGCAAGCTTTTTCAATTCGCGGTCAAAGTTTTCTTCAGGAGACATTGCCATATAAGTAGCCAAAACACCTACCCATCTGGAAGCAAAGTGGTCAAGCGGTTGGTGTTGCTTGACGAATGATGCCAACTTTTCAAATGCACAGGTCACCAAAAGAGGTTCAGCAGCCTCGGGCACACTGCTGAAACGTAATCCGTCGTAGGGCGCCTTTACCTCGTCCATCAAGTGACTAAGCTCTGTTTGATTTGAAACAGTAGCAGTTGCATTCGTTACAGGATGACGGTAATAAAGAACTAAAGAGTCTGTGTTAGGCGGAGCCTGAGGGATAGATAATTGAAGGATAGTTACGAGATTATCCCAAGTGAGCTTTTCAGGTACCAATTGAACACGATGAACTTGTTTGTCAGCAAAAGAGACAAAGATGTTTAAGGCCATTTTTAAATCAAGAAAAAAGATGTATATGAGATGAAGAACGATGAAAATGATTTCCTTTCTCTTTTATACCTTTTTCTTGATCTGATTTCTCGCTGCGGTATAGCCAAGAAAGCTTGATATGCAATTTGAACCGAACGAGCGCACCCGCATTATTCAGTGTGAGGAGCGCCGAGTGACCGCACTTTTGATTGCATAAAAAAGAAAATGATTGGTCACTGTGACAAAAAAAGGCGCCGAAATCGGCACCTTACTATTTCCAAGTGTGGATTATGATTACTGGATCAATGATTTTTATTCATTTCTGACACTGATTTTATTGTTCATTTCATGATCTGGGTTATGATACTGTATTTACCATAAGAGGATTATCTTGTCAGTTATTCCAAAGATATATACCAATACATTAGGGAAAGAATGCTTTATATTATCACAATTGCCATGTAATAATATATCAGCCATTGATCCTTCAGGGAAGCTATAAAATACCTTAGTAAATTATATCTCTCAAAAGTAAAAAAAAAAAATAACACAAATATTGACTTTATCGTGTAAAAAGTGGTTCATATAAAGTAAAACCATAATTTATTCTAAAATATTTCAATTTTCCTTTATGCTCGCTTTAATGCGAGGGAATAGAACGCCGCCCATTTCACCCAAAGGCCTCTCCTTCTCCACTAATTTCTTTGCGTCTTTAAAGTATCGCTCCTCATGAGAAACCCCTAAGCCAGTTAGTAGCTCATTCATCTTTGTAGGCATAACAGGTTGTAGAAGAATTCCTGCAATACGACATGTCTCTAAGGAATACCATAAAACTGTATCAAGTTTATCTTTTTCTTCAGGTTTCTTTGCCAGGTTCCAAGGCTCAGCGCGAGTAAAGTATTTGTTTGCCTTTAACAGAGTTAAGAATGATATTTTAGTCTTTTTTTGATTGTGATTTACCTGTGATAGAAGATCGACGATTAAAGACAGTGCTCTTCCAAACTGTCGTTCTTCAAAGGCTTCGTGGTATTTATCTATATTATTGAATGATTATCAGTAATTAAGTCATAAAAAAAAATTCTTTATACCTGCTACTTCCAATAGCATATGGTGCAGTGTTTCATCTCCAATGTCAATGTCCTTTCTTGTAGGTATTATTCGACTGGGAAGTAGAGCTCTACCTGTCGCTCGACTTAATAAGTTACCAAACTGACCGGCGAGTTCCTTTGAATAAAGTTGTGCAATCATTGCCTCGGAATAATCTGCACAAGGCATGAGTGGATTTTTATAGAACGCTATTTCTCTATACCTGCATCGTCTGCCATGCCACCATTATGGACAAGGTAGAAGCGAACAGGGTCAACGCCATAACGGTCAATGACCTCAAAAGGATCTGCAACGTTTCCTCTACTCTTTGACATCTTTTGTTTATTCATCGTCCAATGGCCATGTACAAGGATTTGTTTGGGTAAAGGTAAACCAGCTGCCATCAGGAAGGCAGGCCAAAAGATGGCATGAAATCTAAAGTCGTAGTGAATATCTAGGCTAATTTATTATTATGTACTCTACCTTACAATATCCTTTCCAACAACCTGTACGTCAGGAGGAAAGGCATCCTTTAAGGGTGCATCCTTTTTCCAAGGATATCCAGTCGCAGTAAGATAGTTTGTTAAAGCATCTAACCAAACATAGATTGTATGCTCTGGATCATTTGGCACCTGTATTCCCCAGTTCAACCGTGCTCGTAAGCGAGATACAGATAAGTCAGCGAGTCCAGCCCGTATCCAAGAAAGAACTTCGTTTTTCCTATTCTGAGGCACAATGGCTTTCGGATTGTCATCGATCCATTTGAGCAAATCCTTTTCGAATGCAGAAAGTTTAAACTTGTAGTTTTCTTCAGATGTCCACTCCACACGCTGCCCTGATTCTTTAGATACCATGATTTTTTCCCCTGTCTTTTCGTCTGTCACTTCTTCAACCTGAGCAGATGCGTAAAATGCTTCATCAGATACCGCGTACCATCCTTCATGTTTTCCCTTGTAAATGTAACCGTTCTTTAAAAGCGTGTTCTATTAAAGTATATAAGACAAGTTTTCTTTTTTCGAGATTCTAATTAATATATGTATATACCCATAGTTCATTGACAGCAGTTGCATGATCTTTGCTTGTTGTTCGTTGGAAACTCGTATACTGAATGTTGGCTGCTTCACACAATTTCTATGTGTATAAAGGTCAGGTTGTGATATCTCTCTTTTTCAATTCTAAGCGTACCTTGAAGCTGTCAGATACTTTATTACAAAAGTCCAATGGCTCCATACCATTCTTTTCTGCAGCTTGTTGAATCTAAAGAAGGAGTGAGTCAAAGGGAACTGTGGTACTTTTAAAACTACCTTCAAACCGTGTTCGTCAGTTCCAGTTGACAGAATAGCCTCTTTTCCATGTAATATATAATATCTGCGAAGCGTATCAGCCAATACAGTTGAATAAAGGTGACCAATATGAGGAACTGGGCAAATGAAGCAACCCATGTTAATGATCCAATAACTTTATGCATGGTAGATCACCTTACCTGCATTCACATAGTAAATAGGTGTGGTAACATATGCTTTTGTATGAGAGTGACGCTGATATAGTTTAGAGCTAAAAAGAAGGTTTGTCCTTTTGGAAGCAACTCCAAGCCGTAAGGTGCGCATAAGGAAAGACCGTTTTGAAGATAAAATGAAATCAAACAGGGAAGAGGCTGATATTCAAATTTTGTTGTCACTCTTTTTTTTTTTTTTGGTCTGTCAAAAAAACGTCTGTCATGCTCAACAAGTATAAACTTTGGCTTGTGGGGTTTCTTAAAGCAGTTTAAGCAGGGAAAGAGAAACAATTTTGATTATAATAAATGGTGTTCATTTTTTAACATTTTTTTTTTTGACAGTTATTAGATTAATGTATTTATTTGTTTATTTATTTTTTTTAAAAAAAACAAACATCACACTTTATCCTTGTTAAACATTTCTTTTTCTTTCTTTCTCTCACTTTCTCCTTTCCCGTTTTCTTTGTTCATTAATTATGTCAGCTACTTTAAGCAGATTACCCTTGATTCCCTTATCTCCACTTGTTCAAACATCGATTGACTCTGCCAAATATCTTGCAGCAATCACTCAAAACTTATCTGAACATCCTGATGACACTAGGCTTCAGAAGCATTTATCCTCAACCAGAGAAAAGTTAGATCAAATCACCAAACACACCCAAACGATTCAAGTGAGCTTCCTTACTCAATTTAGTACACAAGAGATTGCACAAGAGATTGCCTATATTAATTCTCAGCTCTTTCAGCTGGTCGTGCTTGATTCTACGTGGATAGCCAACTATGATAAACGAGTGAACGTGATACCAATGTTGGATTTTCACAGATATTTGTCCCATGCATTTGCTCACGAAGTTATTTGCAGCTCCTCAAGAAGTGATGTAAACATAGTGGCTCATCTCATACAAATTGCTACAACGCTTCTGTTTGTTTATCGTGACTTTTCTGGTTGTACAGCCATTCTCAAATGCTTACAGATGCCAGAAATACAACGAATTGAAAACGTCTGGAGTCAGTGCCCGCCCAAGATGATAAAGATGTTTAAAGAACTCCTACCTCTTATATCCCCAGATAATCAATATGAAGTCTACCGCCAGGCCTTATGGTCATTAACACACACATTTCTCGATATACCTCCTATGCAATCCCGCATGGTTGCCATACCATTTATGCATGCTCACTTTCAGGTTATACAAACAATCCCATCAACAGTCCAAGTATTGGAATTTTGCCAGCAGCTTACAAAAATAGACCCGAGCTTACTCGGACCCACAACCTCATCAGTAAAATTCACCCAGGATCTCAAAAGACCAAGTGTGGATCTCGAAAAGCTCCATACTAACCCGGCTGTTTATCATTGGCTCGTATCAAGAGCTTATTTAACCTATGCACAACTGCGATGTGAAAGTCTGCATGTCATACCTTTGACTGCAGGAGAAAGGTTACCTGAAATAGAAGAGGAGCATGATATGTACTGGAAGTTCTTCCGGTTGGAAGAAGAAGAAGAAGAAGAAAATGATGAAGCCTTGAAGGGTGTTGAAATGAAACTTATAAAGACTCAAGAGGATATTACAGATCAAGTACAAGTCCCTAGCAGTAGTGGCAGTAATAATAAGGTTGACGACAGTCATAGCCACACTGCTGCTGCTGATGATGATGATGATGCTATGGAAATAGTGGATACAGAATCTTTGGTCATCGAAAGTAATAAGTTTGAATCCACAAATGAGATTGATAAAGTTGATGAAAGCAACACCAGGACACAACAAGACAATCAAATAATTGCAACAAAGGAAATGGCTATACCAGATACTGCGTCACAAAACAACACAGAAGAGATAGAGACAACCTCAGATAAAGCGCAACAGGAAAGTTTACCTATAAAAGAGAACACCGTCACCAAAGAAGAAGAAGAAGAAGAAATAGCGCTCAAAGATGATGCGAGTTCAATCAGCTCTAATAAAAAGCCAGGGGATAGAGAAGATGCATATCATTCAGAAGAAAGCATAAACAACACAAGCAAGCTAAGCTCCGAAGAATTCGAGTGCATAGATCAGTCTGCATCTAGCACAAACGGAATATCAACAGAATCAGACATCGTCGCTTTTGACAAGGATGATACAAATGACCAAAATTTAACAGCCTCTCATACAACGCCAGACCCTGCACCGACAACAACAACAACAACAACAGGTATTAGCCCAGAGGAAGATGAGAATGACGAAGAATGGACAGGATACCCCTATGACGATAGCGCAAAAGAACAAGATGACGAAGATGAAGAGTGGACTGGTTATCCTGTCTCGACGCCAGATGAAGAAGAAGATGAAGAGGAAATTTGGAAAGGATATCCTGCTCCTGAACAGCATATTATAGAAGAATGCAATCCTTCGTTTGTGCCCTGGGACAAAAGAGGACAGTTACAAGCTATTGGAAAAGCAGCGGCAAGACGCATGCAACATTCATTATCTAGTACAGCAATGACTGAAACTGCAAGAAAAAGACTACCTTCTTCGTTTGGACAATCTTCCGCTTCTACTTGAGTTTATTAAGGTTATTACATGTAAAGAAAAAAAAAAAGTAAAAACGTATTTACAAATGAAGTATGCAAAAAAACAGGGGGGATGGTATATGTATAGTGTTTAGGGTTCTTCTGTTCCCATATATTGATTACTTAGGAAATCAAATTCTTCATTGTTTTGAACAGTTTGATAAATGTGATAAGGTACCATCATTTTAGTGGACTTGTCTGCTGATCCTTGCTCTTGTTCATGACACAAATCGACTGTCTTGGTTATCAATTTTTTAAGAAATGTGCGCGTTGCCTATGATGAAATTATTAGATTCATACAATAAGGTCATTTGAGTAGCTTTACCTGTGTTAGCAAGTTACCGACCAGCAGTCTTTGTTCCATAGCTGATGGTAAATCAAAATCGGATGTAGGGCCTTGCAAGTTTCCGTCTCTTCCTAGAGTCATATCATTGGCAATAACGCTTTTCAGTCGTAATTGGCCAACAACAGACCATATCCAATCCATAGCACGTTCGTTTGCAACATTCACGCCTTCCCCATAGCTCCACTCTTTTAAATTTTCAAGCAACTCACGCCGGCGTTGAATCTCTTTTTCGGATGTCTTTGGCTTTTGCTCATCCATATCAACATCAATATCCAGCTCATCTGAAAAACAATTGTTAGAAACCTTATTTCGTATGGAAACTACACTCTTTTACCTGCATCGTTTGATTCGTCCCAGCCGGGTTCTAACTGATTTAATAAACGCGATACACTTGTCGTACTATTGATAACTCCATTACGCTTTCTTGTATTCCAACCCTTTGGACGACGTGGACATTGATCATCCACTGTTTCATCGTGTCCATCTCGAAGGCTACCACAAAACTTACAAAAGCCTTGTACTGTAGTCTCAGCAGTACTCTCATCTGTATCTGTTTTTGTAGGTGTATACTTGTTTTGAACGCACCAAGTTAAAACATCTTTTGTAGAAAGTGCTTCAGCAGCTATTCTCAACACATTATCGTTTGTTTCAAATGCCTTTTTTTGAGTCTCCAATCGTAGCAGACGGGCACGATGCCATTCAATCGCCTTTCGTTTACCAACTGGTAATTTGATAAAGGCCTTTGCGCTTGGAACACAACTGTAAGGAAGAGCTTTACCATGTGACGAGCCTATATGGATCCAATCAGTAACAGAAATAAAAAAAAGTCTGTAATAATTTACCTGCTCGAACGAGTGGTAATTGTTGAACGGCTTCCTTCAAGATGCCTCCTAGTAAGCTCATTTTTTGTTTTACTGCCATTACTGCCGGTGGTTCCAATGTAGGCGTATTCATAGGTGAAATGGTGGTTTTATCAGTAAAGTCTGTATTTCTATCTAGTTCGATTTCAATGCTTCTTTCACTTCCGAGCATCTGCTTTCCAGAGTGGGTATCGTCTAATTTTAAATGATGTATGATATCTACTGATTTGTTTCTACGCTTATCTACAAAAAAGAGCTGAATACGGATAGGAAACTCTCCCCACCCAAGGCGGGTGAGTTTGAATGGAGGCTCTGTCACGTCAACCACATTATGAGGTTTGTAACTTGGATGTAAATGAAATCGAACACAAGTAATAAAATCTTCTTGTTTTGTCTGTGGTGGTTCAACAACATATATCATCCATTTATGTGTAAATTGTTTCAGCAAAGGATCGCGTCGTTCTGGGCTAATGAATTTGCTGACATTGCCTACAATAATACGTCGTTTTATATAAAATCTGGAGCCTATGTCAGCTGTTGAAGCCAAAGACGAAGAAGAAGAGGCGGGAATGGCCCTCACAGCTGCAGCTACTGACTCTACTGCGGGCGCATTTGATTCCTCGCTCTTATTCGCCTCGATATTTGGTTGACCATTCGTTAGGGCAGGCACTGATGGTGTTTCTGTTTCTTTCTTTTCATCTTCTTTATCTGTTGACGTGGCTACAACCTGATCAGTCACTGTGCTCTGTTCTTTTAATATTCCCGTTGTCGGCGTCTCTACTGTAGGTGTGCCCGCTGTAGGTGTGCCCGCTGTAGGCGTACCCACTGTAGGCGTACCCACTGTAGATGTACCCGCTGTAGATGTTTCCACTGTAGGTGTACTCACTGTAGGTGTGTCTGCTACAGGAGTTTCCATTGTTGGTGTGTACGTTGTAGGCGTGCCTGTGGGTGTACTATCCATTAATACGTCTGTTGCTTTTTTGTTGGTCTCTAACTCTAAATCGACATCTTCTTCAAATACTTTGATTGATGGCTATAAAGCAAAGGGTCTGTTAGATATTGACATGCAACACAACTACGCTTTACCCTCTCGAGTTTTTTCGAGGTTGGCCTATTAAAAAGTTAAAAAGAGCTCTTTAGCCGAGACAACACTGATACTTACTTTGATGCAGCAGGAATAATGCTTAATATTGGTCTTAATCGCGCTGGACTATCTAATGGCACCTCTGACTCATCCACAGGTGTTCCACATTTTAATAACATTTGTTCATATGGTCCGAATTCTAGGTTATGTGATATTCTGCAGTGATTCAAAAATCCTTGCTGGTTGGCAAAATCACCACGGTGACACGCAGGACATGCTAAACTGTAGTCAATTGTAAGAATCCTAGTTTTAACGTGATATAACCTGTTATCATTACCTCACGTAAACGCCATCGTGCCTTCTGCCATACAGCTGGTTCTTTTCGGGATTTCGGTACACTTTCCTCTTGGGTGTTGTTGGGGTTGATGGTAATGACTGTGGAAACAAACCGTTTTGATACATGGCTGATCGACGGGTATAATGTGATGATTCAGGTAGTGAGCTAGCCATGGATTCTGATAAAATATAAGTTATTGCTTTCCTCCAACATGTGTATAATGATACCATTTTTAATTGCTTGTTTCAAATCAGATAAAATACTCTCTGCTCTTGTTATCTCTTGCTTAATAGTTGCAATTTCTTTTTGTTTGAGATAAATCTCCAAGTCAAATTGGTGATTTATTATGGTTACGATCTTTTCTCTTGTTGCTTCGTCTGAAGTATATGTTAATTAAACAGTGAATGCATAAATTATCTAAAAAGTACCTCTCGGAACATTTCCTATTGTTTTTTTATTTGACAGTTGGCTTGGTGGATCTACATTTGGTAGTTCCATCCCTTTATTACTTTCTTGTTATCAAGCGAATGGAAAAACAAGTGAATGGGATGTGTGCAGAAAATTAAATAAAAACAAGTCACAATTTGACACAAAACTAAAAGTTAGCCCATTTTACAAAAAGTGAGCTTTGTGAAGGCTACTCTTGATGAAATGGGTAGTCGTAAATGATATCATTATACATAGATTAGCTGATATAGGAAAGTATATTCATTCTCGAGGATATTGTCTACTGCGTTCCATAAATTATAATAAAAATTAACAGCTAAACTAAACACGCTTCAGTTAATTCTGCATGGACTTACACTGTTGTCTAAGAGCGATATGACTGACTTTGTTGTCAATTAGGCAAAGAGAAAGAGAGAGACCTTGAAGAGAGCAGGTTCAGGTACCATACGTTGATGATAATGGATTCGGAGACTGAACTAATGTGTGATGATGCATAAATTTCGAAAAAGTTGACATTCAACGCTCGACCATTTCTTTCGCATTTAAAACCACCATAGTCAAGCAAGTCTCAATCTATTTAACAGCAGTAGAAGACATGCTTCCTTAAAGAAGTATACGTAACCCACATGATTGAATATATGACCAAGGCAAAATTCAGCACTTGTCAACCGGGGTTGCTTAAATAACTGGATCTCCCAAATTCTGCTTATTTCGCGAGCATTGTCAGGGGAAGCCCTTAATGTATCAAAAACGTGAATAAACATTTCAGTCAACTGATATGAGCCTATGCTATGAAAAAATGCATGTCAACAGCTGACATTTTTAAGCTAAAGCATTGGACTTAGACCTTGTATGATTGATTACGTTTATGCTAGTCATTTTACGTCCTTGGAAGGTGAAGCCAGCCTCAGATCAGATATGAAAGCTTACACGGATACTGATGAGGTTCGATTTCTCTTTTTTGTCATCAAGTAGAATGACCGGATGGCGCCAGCGGAGAGATGATCGATTTAAGCTGTCAGTCGAAATGCAGCATATTCTGAATCGTTTGGTAGAACATGGTGCCAATAACCCTGATGTTTTCAGTGTGCTGGTTAATGGTATGTAGATATATGATTAGCATTTACACACCAGGCCAACTATTCAAATTGTACATGGTTCAACTGCAGCTTTAACATGATAGCATTGGTTGCACCAAAAGTCTATACAATACTGAAGATTAGAACGTGTTTTCTTCCTCGTTGTTCTGAAGATTTGCAACGTAGCAATCAGCATCTAGTTCTTGTTTGCACTGCTACGAGATCTGCTTTGTGAACAAGTACACTTAATAGCACAGAGTAAAAGCAAAGGAAGCACCACTATTAACTGGACTTGCAAGCCATCAATAAAAGTTGGTAGATAAAATTATTGTTTTTTCTTTGTTTATTGAATAGTATAAAACAAAGTAGCTTTATACACAAACGTGAAAGTATACTTTTTTGATAATTAAGGAAGGAAGCTCTGGCCATGAAGATGAAAGTTGACAGAAAGGCATTTCCTTGAAAGCAGGCGCTATTCAGCTTTTCTCTCAATAGAAATAGCTTCACAGATAACAAATGTGTTGCTTAATTGAAAAGCACAATGATAAAATCGGGAGGGAGTTATTTCTACTCGAAGTTCTCTGTAGTGTTGTTAAAACAATAAAAAGACGCCTTATTTTCAAACACCACCCATTGGCGTTCCGCCAACTAAAAATACATTTAGACCCATTTTTGCAGGATCACTAAAAAAAACCATATTTTCCTAGAAATTTTTGTTTAAAGATAAAGGATCTTGCCGCTGTATTAAATTTTCGTTCGATATTAACATCACTCAGAGAGACAGACGATCGACCTGAGAGACTCACGAGATAGACCAAGAAAGATAATAAACGAAAAAGAAAGGGACCACAACACCAAAGTAACAAAGTAAACAAGTCAGACTTGATTTCGTCTCGGCTATCGCTGAAGGCACCGAGAGTAAAAGCTATTTAATCATTCACAAATCATTTGTAAACGTCTAGTTTCATCGTTGACATTTGTCTTAATTTTTGTATATGATTATCTGGTTTTAATTACGAGTTGTTTAACTTATTTAATTCATCCAATTTTAGCTTAAAACCCTGTAAGGCCGCTATTGAAGGAGAAGGAAAAAACAAGTCCGTCTGAACTATAGTAAAATATGCGAATAAAGAACAAAAGAAAAGAAGGAGAAGCTATGAATCTTTAGTAGAAATGGATTATGTTTCCATTCTTCAGGTCCTGTAACGCTAAAGTTAACATTGGTTTCAAGGAAAGTAATTGTCTTGGTTAAATTAGGAAATGAAGAATGAAGTAAGCTAGATAGAAGTTTCTTTTATGCATCAAAGAAATCAACGAATCATCATTTCTTTTCTAGTCTATTCCGCGTTACTTTTTATATGGTGTATTCATCTTGTGTTTTCTTTTTTTTTTTATTCTCATCAATTATTTTGTCGTGTGAGTATATTTCAAGTCAAGCTGACCAGTACAATAACGCTGCAGCATGTGTCACGTTATTTCAGGCACAGAAGTTACTTTTTTTGAATAGATCCGTTCTGCACCTTCCTTTTAAAGTTACTGACCATATTTCTGTGCAACGATCAAGGGTTTTTCTTTGGTGATTTCCATGGTTTCCAAACCATTCCCTTTTATTTTTTTTTCTTTCTAACTAAACATGGTTGCCTTGACAAATAATGGACAACTAAAACAGTCAATTTCAGATCTAACAACAGAAACTAAATCTACAAAGGGAGATATTCCACCTGCTCTTGTAGGCGCATCTACTACTGTTATCGGTAATGATCTCTATGTTTTTGGCGGGCGAGTCGCTAGTTCACGACAAATGACAAACCATCTATATATCCTCAACTTGCCCACTCTTGTCTGGATGCGACATATCGCACCTCCCGATTCAGCTCTACCTCCATCACCGCGCTACTTCCACTCAGCTACTGCTTATAAGAATAGATACATTGTTATCTTTGGAGGTATGTCTAATGTGTCTCCTACCAATCGACGTAAACAGGCGCCCAATGACGAAAAACTATACGCAATGGACGATATCGCTATGTTTGATGTCGAAACCATGTCCTGGATCGAGATTCAATCTTCACCTAGTATCTTTACTCCACAAGCCCGTTATGCTCACTTGGCTACCATCTGGAATGATGACAAGTTTGTGATATTTGGAGGACAGGACGCGAATAATCAGCATGTATACGAAACCAATGTTTTTGATCTCAAAGATTCATCTTGGATTCATGGTGGCCCCATCCAGGGTTCATACGATGCTTACCGTGCAGTGGCCTTTTGTCCCTCTTCCGACAACATTTCCTCTTATTACGGTAAATTGTCCACGCCCTTCTGGGACCGAAGTTATGATGATAAACCACCCGTATGCATCTATGCCAACTATAACTTTAATGATCTTACTCGCGATCTCCACAGCTTTTGGCCACTTAAATCACCGCACACCGCCGAACTTCATCCGCATGAAATGTCAGGTTCTTTGCTTCCACCAGGTCTCCGCTTCCCTACCGGCCAATTGGTTGGACAATACTTTCTTGTGTCTGGTACACTTCTTACACCCACGCAACGCGGCTATCATATCTGGGCGCTCAATCTTACCAATCTTTCTTGGACACATATCGATACAGGCAAGATGATGACACAAGGCTCATGGAATCGAGGTCTGCTCTCTGGACAGAAATACTATGTGCTGGGCCATAGCCAAAGAGATCTCAAGGAGGACTATAGTTATCGACGAATCAACTTTGATCACATTGGTATAGTTGACCTTGAAGCATTTGGCATCTTTGAACTACCCAGAGCTACTTGCTCACCGCTTGCTCAAGAATTGGGTCTCGCCATGATTGATGAACCAACTATATCTGATATTACCATTTGGACTTCCGATCAGCAATCGGTCGCTGCCAATTCGACCATTCTAGCAGAACGCTGGCCCGATTTTGCTCAATTGCTGCAGGAAGATCAAAATCAAGAAAAGAAAATCTTGTATTTCCCTGAAACATACGCGGTTACTGTTGCCTTCTTGCAATACCTCTATACAGATCACGTCATGACCGCACAGCAGCACCAACCTCAAATCCTTGCTCGTCTCCTGGTGCTTGCCGATATGTACCACATAGACCGATTGAGGCAGTTGACAACATTTGCCCTGCACCAGCTTCTCACGATTTCTACTGCTAGCTTAGTTTATGAGACAGCCACTCTTACCTTCCAAAACGCTCTGCAGATCAGAGCCCTTCGAGTCTTGCTCAACACCAAACGCTTATTACAGCAGCAAAAGGATCATCAACAACACCTGCCACCACCTCTGCCTCAGACTCCCATGGAGGAATGGACTCCCAGCGTACCACCATCTCCTGCGATCACTCTCCACGGTAGCAGTGGTGCCTCATATTACTCTTCTGGTGATGAATACTCTTACCCAGGATCTCCTCCTCCGTCCTCTTACTCGTTTACAAACCTCCGTCGCCTTGCACAGCCACCACCTACTCCTACAGAACCAAGATATTTGTATTCTTCACCATCAAAATCAGCACCTGTAAGCTCATCGCCTATTCCTAAAAAGAAAATACCAGAATATGGTTTATTTAATGTACTATAAAAAAAAGTTGATATACCTGCAATTTTTTAAAATCGGCCTGGAGCCAATCATTTAATAAAAATAATCTAAAAGCCACGAGGAAACGTCTTTTTCTTTTTCTTTTGCACACACAAATGTCTACTAGCAGTAAAAGTTTGAGACTCTCTCTTTTTCTTGTTTTTATTCCCATTGCTCACTTTCTTTCTGCTCTCTTTTTTTGCAGCTTCAGTTTATACAATTCCTAGAGATCAGTGGCCATTTGTGGAAGTTTTACCAGACGAGTATGAGCGTGAGCTAGAAACGATCGATGTGTATATTGCCAAGATAGATTGTAAGCAAACGAATCCACTATTAAAGTATGTCTTGTTTCCTTTTTGCTCTTCTTTTTTTGCTCATGAACTTTCAATAGATTTGTACAAAAGCATTTACCAGCATTAGAGCATTTAGAGCATTGTAAACGAATCAGACGACCCACTCATGAAAAGACAGCAGGTTTTTTTTTATATATTCTCTTTGAGATAAGCTTGCTTTCACTTTCTGTGACTGACTCTTTTCAAAAACAAACCACTATACGACTATAGATTTAAAGTTAGAAGTCATTCTTTGTTTAAGAGACAAGATAGCAAAAGAGGAGCTGATACAACTTCTCGAGCAAAATGGGTTTGGTCAAGCAGAGATCACAATCGCGTCTGTGTGTAAGCATGCTCCATTAAATAGAAAGCAGTACGAGGCATGGAAAGATCTTTGGCCATTGTCCTATCGAGAGGACACACGGCTGGACCCCAAATTTACCAAAAATGACATTGAGACGATTCATGCTCACATGGATTCGATTCTTGCAACAGACACCATCACCTGCCGAATCGTTAACCCATCGACGAACAGTGTGTTGGCGCAAGAAAGCGACTCGAGATCAGAGCATCCCCTGCATCATGCTGTCATGAACGCTATCGATCAGGTCGCACAAGCTGAGCGATCGACTAAAAAGCGAGGGGCGAGAGAAATGCTTGAGCAGGAAAAGGCGTCATATCTTTGCACAGGATACGATGTCTACGTTACGCATGAACCATGTGCCATGTAGGACTTTTTTACTCTATTTTTTAAGCGAGAAATAACATGATAATAGGTGTTCTATGGCCCTAGTGCACTCTAGAGTCGCTCGCGTATTTTACAGTATACCCTCCAAAACTGGTTGCCTAGGAACAAATTACAAAATTCATTCACATCCAAGTCTAAACCATCGATTCCGTGTGTTTAAGGACGTGCTGAAAAATAGAAAACAAATAGAAACAGGAAATATAGAAATATAAAATAAAAGCCACCCATTTTCCCACCACACTTTATATTTCTTTTTTTCTATATGCTATTTTTGCAGCGATGCTTTACTGTCTCGAGTAGACATGGCGTCAGGCACGTATCTACTGTACGTGCACAGCCGAGTAAAGTGGACTGCTACATTTCAACCATCAATGATGTCTACTGGAATTTAGCCATAGAGGAATGGTTACTAAGAGAAACTCCAGCTGATCGATTCATTCTTTACTTGTGGAGGAATAGACCTTGTGTTGTCATTGGTAGAAACCAGAACCCGTTTCAAGAATGTAATCTGCGGTTTATGCAAAGTCAGCACATTCCACTTGTCAGGAGACGATCGGGTGGTGGTGCTGTTTATCACGTAAGAAAAAGAAACAAGATGTATGGGGTTCTTCTAAACGAGAATGTGTTGTTCCTTTAGGATATGGGCAACTCAATTTATACTATATTTATGCCACGTGAAGCGTTTTCTAGAAGAGCGAATGCTGAGCTTGTAGCAAGATCTTTGAATCAGTTGGATATTGCGGCAAGTGTCAATGAAAGACATGATATTGTGGTAGATAATAAGAAAGTATCTGGAAGTGCATTCAAGATCACTACATCAAGAGCTTATCATCATGGTACAATGCTCATTGATGCTAACACAGAGACTCTCAAGAATTGTTTATCCAAAAAGAGAATGTCTAATGTTTGTGTGTGCGACTGAATATGCACAACGAAAGAGGGCTAATCCTTTTTTCCTCTTTAGAAAGGCATCGTGTCCAAAGGTGTAGCTTCTGTACCATCGCCTGTTACTAATTTGAGAGACTATTCTTATACGGTTGACCATCAACAGTTTTGTGAATCAGTACTATCTGAGTTTGTGAAGGCGTATAACGATGGTGAACCGGTTGAAGTAAGTCTAATGAATATATAAAAAAGAGATATGCACAGCTGACATAACAACTAGCCTATCGTGTTCGATAAGAACAGCGTACTTCCAAAGAAAGTAACCGAAACGAGAAACGAACTGACGACATGGGACTGGATTTATGGCCAAACTCCAGAATTTACAAACTCGGTCGAGACAGATTTTGAATGGGGTCATGTGGTAAGATCATATAAGGATAATTTAGATCATTTCGGCTTACTGAATATTGATTGTATGCAGAAGGCGCATTTTCTAGTAAGGCATGGAAAGATTAAGAGTGCAAGCATCACTACAGATTCACAATCAATGTATGGACCTACGATCTCAGCTGCGATCTCTGTTGCACTCGAAGGTAAGTCATGTCATTATGCAACTTAAATATTTATTCCGTATGTTAGGCTTGGCTTATTCTGAATGGGTACTGGATAAAGCTATTGAAAAGATCAACATGGAAGTACCAGGCTTAATTCATTCAGATAATGAGCAAGTTGTTGTTGACATTTGTCAATGGCTTCGTAATAGACTATAATAATTAATAAATTATTTTAATTTGCTCTCTATTTGAAGTTCATTCTAGTATCATCACAATCTTGGATGCGAAAAGTAAATGGTTGTAGCAGTAATCATACCTTGGCTCTTGGTCTATCAAGAACCGCTATATTTGGTATCATTAGGCTATTTCTCTTGCTTTTTATAAATAATGACAATAATAAAATCAAGCTTTTTATAAGCTTTGATAATATACACCGTACAGACTATTACCAGAAAAAGCTCTTTTTCACTTCAGTTGGGGTCAACCTGACACTCTTCAATAGCCCGTCGGCTATTTACATTATCCAACAAATCCCCCCCTCATCTGTGGAAAGGTGGACCTGAAGAGTCAAATCTTAAAACTGTTCTACTGCTATCTTCCCCCCTACTGCATTTCCTTGCATAAGCAGATGCTATAAAGAAACAAGAATCCTGTGAAAGGTTGGTGACCCTTAGTGACACAAGGTTAATCTATAAAATTGTTAGTTTATTAAGTCAATCCTTTGTATGAAAAAAAAAAAATATCTATCTTGTAGTCAAGACAATCTTTATCAAATTACGAAAGGCACAAGCACTCCCTTTTAACATACTGTACCAACCGTATAATTCTTTCAATATATGAATTATCACATGCACAGCAAAGCGCACAACTTTGGCGCCCAAAGATCCCCTCCTTTAAAACTGAATCAGGACCCTGAATGTCATTTAGTGGTTAAATTATTTTATCAATCACATGACTTAATAATACCTGTTATTATTTGACATCACTTGTCATAAAGTTAGCTTAATACAAGTGGTCATATTACACTTGACAAATAGTATAAATATGTCCATCACTTTCTCAATGATCGACATTTTGTATTCAAAGCATGGGTTCACATTTAAGTAGTGAAATAAAGTATGTCTACACATCTATCAATGGACAAAGCGTGCTTGTCCCATACATTCGATACCCTAATGGACAATGGGTACCTATTCAGCAAGCCTATCATGAGCCATACAATGGAAACTATGTAGTACTCAATACACCTTACTATAGAATGTAATTGAAAAAAAGAGAGAGAGAGAAAAATTCATGCTTAAAACTAATCTCGTTATACATAATAGTGCACCTCGTCGCGGTTATCTGTTACAACATCCCGCGCCAGGTGGTATCCCTTATTATCATTAGCAGTCAGTTGTATAATTATTCTATTTTTATCCTATGTTTATTTGTATTTTTATCATATTTTTATATTTTATATTTTATTCCTATGGACTTTATGTAATATAAACTGCCAAATACATACTCTTCTCTAATCCATGACGCGTTATTTGATAAGAGCAGTCTTTTTCATATGCAACTGTGTGCTATAGTTCCCCTCATCAGATTGTCACATATGCATGTGTAGCTTTACATAATTCGATCTCCGTTTAGTTGGTAACCAAGAGTGACCAAAAGAGTAGAGGTTTTAATTGCTTTTCTATCTTTTTTCTTTTTCTTTCGAAAAGTAAAAAAAAAAAAAAAAGCAATGACCAAAACAGCCTTTGATCCTTCAGAAGTTACAGTTATCTTTGTTCTCGGTAACAATACGTTTTAGAACGCTTGAAACAAGCCGACTTACCTTCTCTTTTTTTCACTGATAGGCGGACCTGGAGCTGGCAAAGGCACTCAGTGTGATCGTATCAAGAGGGATTACAATTTTGTCCATCTTTCAGGTAATGAATATAAATAATGAGTGAAGAAAAAGAAAAAAGCTTTGTGCTAAATGTAACCTTTCACAATACATAAGCTGGTGACCTTTTACGTGAGGAACAAAAGCGAAAGGGATCTAAATACGGTGAACTCATTCAAAACTATATACGTGATGGCTTAATCGTACCTATGGAGGTAACAATTGCTCTTTTGGAAAATGCAATGAGAGAGGCAATTGAAACCGAAAATAAAACGCGGTTCTTGATTGACGGATTTCCTCGCAAGATGGATCAAGCAGAAAAGTTTGAAGAAACAGTGGTAGAATCCAAGTTTGTGTTATACTTTAGCTGTTCCGAGGAGACTCTCTTGAAACGTTTATTGAAACGAGGCGAAAGTTCGGGACGTATTGATGATAACATTGAATCTATCAAGAAAAGGTTCCAAACATTCAAAGATACAAGTTATCCTGTGATCGAGGCATTCGAAGCGAGAAACAAAGTCCGTGAGGTAAGACTGAGAGCTGTGATTAGCTAAAAGTGTTGCTAAGAGGGACATGTTAGATTAATGCCGAGAAATCGATTGATGAAGTTTATGATGATGTCAAGAAGGTGTTTGATGCCCTGTTGTTGCAATAATTGCTTCGTGTTTACGTATATTTAGCGTAAGAAATAAAGTGGTTAGAGATACATTAAAATAAAGACTACACAAATACACAGACAGGCTGTTGATCAAATATCTCTAGCAAAAAGAGAAAATCATTCACATTTTATTTATTAAAGCTTTCTCGTGCATTTGTTATTCCTCCAAGTAACCTCCCCTTTTTTTTCAATTCCTTTGTTGTAGCACTCCTTTCAAGCGCTTCGCCTTGGTTTACATTTCTCAAAGTAGATGCATACAAATATGAGTTTCTCACTGGTATGACCCTCTTTATTCAGTATGTCTGAATATCGCGACGCAATGCAGCCAAAGTAGGTCAAAACTCAGCAAATGAATCACAGCTGATGGTTTCTGAAGTGACAGGGTAAATATTATGAACACTTGGCATTATATATATACATGTATATATATTACATATTCGCAAGCATGATTTTATATAGTCCATCAATTGTAGAACAAAGGGTCCACATTTGACTTTAATGTAACCTCTGAGCTCTCTATTGATATAGTTCTCAAAGGCATTTGCTTGGAAAAAGACTTGGTGATAAAGGTAATCTTACTCTATCTTTTATTGAAAAAGCATAGCCAACTGAACTCATGATTCAGCCCACTAACCTTAATAGACAACAATAGAATCAGGCATGATACAATACTCTATTTTATTCGGAAGCTTTGTTCAATATGATTAAAGGACCTTGAGATCCTCTTAGTGACGGCTTATTAATGGATACTGCTCTAAAATTTTTTGGTTCCTAGCTTATAAAGCCACATTTCTTTTTCTTTTTCTTTCTTTTTTTTTTTTTTTTTTTTTTTTTTTTTTTTTTTTTTTTTTTTTTTTTTTGGTCTTTATGATATAGAAGGTAAATATACAAGACATTATTATGTAATGGGAAAAGCTGCTTGATCAAAAGATGAAGCTTTTAATATGGAGATTTGCGATGAATGCTTATACACTTCTGATTTGCTAACTGAAGAAACAAAAAAAGCAGCTCTTCTATTTTTTACATTTTATTTCTCGGTTATTAACACTTTATTCTTTAGGGCTGTTTTCTAATTTATTACGTATGTTTGATAAATAAAGTTGCTCATTGAACATAAAAAGCAAAGTCTCTTTGTGTTGTTTAAAAAAAAAAGCTTATTTTGTGTTGCCAAAGGTCAGGACATTTGACGTAATGGGCATTGGTTGATCTACTATATAAAGGATTTACGTCTTTTTTTTTTTTTTTTTTTATTATTATTACTAAATCATTTGCTATCTCAATGTATCGTACTAATAGTAATCCTAGTCGTCCACAAAGACGTCGATCCTTTAAAGGATGGTTAAAACGAATGACTCTTCCAAACAATCAGCGAAGAATTGAACCACAAGTGAAAGGTTTGACAGAATCAAAGAATTACAAGGCAAACTTTGACATGTATTCTTTACAGAGGGTGTCTTTGGTGTCCCATTAAATACCTCTATCGAATATGCCAAGACGACAGTTGGATATATCGATGAGGATGGCGTAAAACATTCTAAAGCAGGATCAATACCTATTGTTGTTGCAAAATGCGGATCCTTTTTGAAAAAGAATGGTAAAACAAAAAGATTTATCTATTTACATATACTCACATCAAACTCAGGATTGGAGACTGAAGGTATCTTTCGTGTATCAGGAAATATGAAGCGAGTGAACGCATTAGAATTTCAATTTGATCAAGGTGCTAGTCATTATGGGTTAGACTTTAATTGGAATGGCTACACTGTACATGATGCAGCAAACTTGTTAACACGTTACTTGAACAAATTGCCTGAACCAGTAATTCCTACCGAATATTATATCGCCTTCCGTGATGTCATGAGTAAAGAAGCTAAAGAAAGTTTATTTATAGAATATGTGTATTCACATACATACTTTGCTTTGTAGATAATAATGTGTGCCATACTACAGAAGAAAGAATTGATGCCTTTCAAGCCTTAATCCAAGCCTTACCTTCACCTCATCGACATCTCTTACTTTACTTATTGGATACCCTGAGTCTATTCGCTGCTAATGCTTCACAAACCAAGATGACCACTTCTAATCTAGCTGCTGTATTCTGCCCAGGTATCCTGAGGCACCCTGATTATAACACGCCCATACAATACAAGATATCACAGTGCGTCATTGAATTTCTGATTGAATTCCAGTCCTTGTTCACTATTCAGCTGTTAGACAAAAAGAAAAGGATGTCGACAGCATCTAGCGAAGAAGTTCCCTGGCTAGTACCATCTATGCATCAGCCTACACCTCCTCTTCCCTTGCGTGTGGTCAATGGCTCAGTCCATAGCGAATCTTCAGAAGAAAGTCCAACGGCCTTGGTGAGCTCTCCTACAGGGATCAACAGCAAGCAAACGACAACAACGTCAAGAGAAATCAATCAGCCTTTTAAACAAAAACTCAAAGATACTGTTAGCCCATGGATAGGTAAGATATATATATATATATAAAGTGAATATTACATAAAGCTTATCCTGTTTGTTTCCTGTAAAGCTAGAATGGCAGGTTTACTCGTTTGTGGACCGGCTGCGTTCCTTCTAGTAGGGGTTGCTAGTTATGAAGCATATCTTGCCTTGACACTTCACAAATTAACCGAGCCCCTTATCTTCTTTGCCGGATTAGCCTCTTATTGTACTTTACTTATCATCGGCTTGTTCGGAAGTATAAGTCTAGACGATCCAGCTTCAGAAGAAGCTATGCGCCAGGACCAAGCCCTTATGTCCGAGTGGCGAGATCTTTTGACGCGATCTTGGAAGACAGAAAAGGAAGATGAATGCTGTTCGATCATGAGTCAATCCAGTCGATTTAATGAGGAAGAAGAGCAATCTAGTGAAGAAGAAGAGGAGGAGGAGATGGAAGAAAGTGACTTGGGATTCGATCCTGCCACGTTAGAAATGTACTTGTCTCAGTATGATCAAATTAAAAAAGATGCGGAACTGGCTAAAAAGCTGCAATCTGAGGAGCAAAAAGCAAGAGATGTACATAATCCTTTTGTTAATGAGAAACAAGTATCCAATGACAAAGAAGTATGGAAAATCAAAACATTCTCCAAGGAAACTTGATTCAAAATATATTCTATTCTTAATAAAGTTATATGCTATATATATATATATATATATGTCTCCTGTATCCAAGGGGAGAACTATATAGAAAGAGAGGATATGCATCTGTTCTATTTACTATTTTAGAACGTCGATCACCGTTTCTTCTTTAAACACTCCTTTAATATTAGCTCGGCTTCTACCTCCTTTTTTTTCTTTCTTTCTTTCTTTTCTTTATACACTTTTATTCCAATTGTATCAGATAAAAAAAGGAGAGAGGGGATGATCTGAATGGCAAAAAACTAAGAAGAAGGGGGGAAGATTGGCAACTTTTCTTTAAATAGGACAGACTGGACCTTGAAAGAAAGTCCAGATTTTCAGTTGTCATTCAAATAGAAAGTTGATCCCTCTATAATCTCTTAAAATGGCTTATTTGAAAAAGAAAGGACAGGCCATAAAAATAAAGGAGTACATGATGGCAAGTAGAAGTTATTTATTTTAGTCTAAAGTAAAAGAAATCTGCATCAAATACATTAGATGATACATCTCTTGTTAGTCTCTCTTTCGTTGGTGCCTGAAAAAAGAAAAAGCAGTAATACCAACCTTTTTCCTTCTTGCTTATATAAAAAGGGTTAACTCAATTTATTTCTTTCTTTTTCTTTTCTCCTTTACTTTTATCAACATAAAGAAAATGAAATCCCAAACTTTTGCATTAGTCCTTGTCCTTTTAGCCATCATGACCCGTGATGTCGCATTCGCGCAAAACAGTATGTGAAAAGTGATATATGACATATAAACATTTAATGAACTATGATTATTATCAACAGATGAATCTTCTTCTGTCAGTGCAACTGCCGAACCTGCTGGTAGCACGTCTATTGATTTGGCTGTTTCTGGTGCCTCGGCTACGGCTGATGCAGCCAGCGCCACGCCAACCTCAGCTGCTTCTATTTCAGCTCCTGCCAGTGCCTCTGTTTCTTCACCAAACAGTTTAGCCTCAGGTATCTCAGCCGCTTCATCCGGTATTAGCTCTGCATCATCCTTCATCAGCGCTGCTTCTTCTTTGGCTTCTAGTGGTAAGTGACGCATTATAAATTTATCTGCAGCGCATGTCTAATTATATTATGTACTGAAGCATCCGTTGCTCCGTCTGTATCATCTGCAGCTGCACCTGCCTCTTCTTTATCTTCCGCTGCACCTGCTTCTTCTTCTTCTCCTGCCAGACCCTATGCTGGTCCTAGCACTGTCAGTTCATCCACTCATATTCAAGTCCCTTTTATTATGATTGGTCTTGCCAGTTTCTTTTTTGCATTGATCTAAAACACACGCCATGTATTCTTTCAAATCATTTCTACTATAAATAATAAAGAAGTCCCATTTTTATTTATATTTATATCAAATTCAAAGCAGCCTTTTTTTTAATTTCGAAACCAAGGATCAACAAATAAAATGCATCTGAAAAATGTCTACACATAAGCGCAGATCTTTACGTTTAGCTCTATTGCACCTTTCGATAAGGCCTGATTTGCTTTACACCCCTTTTTTTCAAGAGCAAGACAACAACGACGACTCCTATGTCTTTTTGCATCCCCCCTTTTCTCCTTTTTTTAAAAAACAAGTATTTCTATTGACTTTATAACCTATTTCTTCTTCTTCTTTTCATCTATTCATATACTTGTTAATCCACAATCATCTAATAAATGAAGTTTATTTATCTTGCTTCCTTCGTCTATGCTGCAGTTGTAGCCACTGCTCAATTGACTGCACCAACAAGAAATTATAATGTAACAAGTCCGGTTACAAATGGCCCTTATGTTGTCGGTCAAATCCTTCCTTGTACTTATCGTCTGTTTTCAGATGTTGATACTTCAGGTAATAGTAAACATATCTTTCAAAAGGAAGAGATCATACTAACTCATCTCTTTGTAGCACTCAACCTTGAAATTGATTTAGAAGCTGCTCCTCAAGGAGTATCACCACAGGGAACAAACACAACGACACTGCCTATTGCAGTTTCCGCTGATGTCTCAAAAACGGATGCATTCATTAAACGTGAGGGTAACTTGACCTACTATGAGCACTCGATCAATTTCAATATCCCTCAGACAGTCAAACCAGGCAACTATCATGTTGTCTTCTTTGACAAATCAACCAACACCAAGTTGTCTATTCCTATCGAAATTCGTCCAGCAGCAAGTTCTACATCTGTTGGCACCAAAGCAACAAGTATCTCCATACCTGGACGCCCTCAATCTTCTGGTTCTATCTTTGCTCAAGGCGCTGCTTCTTCCATTGAGGCCTCTAAAGTACTGATAGCTTTAATGGCTGTAGCAGGTGTTGCATTCCTCTTGTAAAAACAAAATCTTAATGTCGTTCAACTTTTTTTTCTTAATGAGTTATTTTAATCATAATAAACCATAAAGTTTTATTTATTTATTTTTTTTTTTCATTGCCACCCTACAAAGTTGACATATTCTCTTTGGCTCGGGAATATAGGAGCAGTATATGGTCCCCTACTGCTTACTTTAGTGTGCAAGCTTACATAATCACTCTAGTGTCTTGCCACATAGTGGGTTGTCAAACGAATTGCACAAGAGCAGAATGACGGTCTAAGGATAGATACGTTTGCCGAACAACACGGACAACAAGTTGAAGGAGGTATTAGCTGTGGAAGAACAATTCTCCGGTACGATCCACCGTTGGTAATGGAATACTTTGTGTTCCTGAGCTCATTGTGGTTGCAGTACCTGAATATGATCCATTCCGCGATCATCTCAGTTGACTGAGTCATCCATTCTTACGAGTCCAGCTTGGCCAACCACGGCGTGATACAACAGTTTTTCAAGGCTAGAAAACGAACAAGAAACAAGTTACCGACATTGAGGAAATCCTTCGAGGACTATTATTACAAACCAGGTGATCAGCAGGTCAGGAGATGCTACGGTTGTAGATACGGTTTTCAGAAACGTTACAAAGAAGATAAACATATTCTCTGTCGTCTTTTCGGCAACATTGCTAATTATCATCTTCTCGCTCTCTTTCTTTCCTTTTTTTTAGGTCCTTCTTTTAATTTATTCGAGAACTTGAAAAGATGATTACCGCTGTCCATATTTGCTAATAGTGGAATATATTCATGATATAGAGCACAATAAGTTCAATCAACAAACAAAAGCTGGTTTATCTTGTGCACATGAAACTTACCAAGAAGAGACTGATGGCGGTTTCCAATCGATAGACAATATATTGTATTTATGTTTAATTAAAGTATAAGTAAACTAGCCGCTTCCAACTCGCTACGCTTGTTTTTGCGCGTCGTCGTGTTGTTACAAGCTTCAGGGGATTCGCCCTTTGTGATAAGTAAGGGCAAATGCTGAATGAGATGTAGAAAGGTTATCGCATTTATAGATGCATAATTTTATTTAATGGTTGATAATGTAATTTTGTAGACCTGGTTTGTGTGTTGTAAAAGTCAATAAAAATAAAAGCCTGTGTGTTTATAGTCTTTGTAAGACTTGAGGCTCGTAGCAAAAGTGTTTAAAAGGTAAAGTTATAATAAAGGCTCGATGTGTGACCACCAGATCGTGTAAAGTTGATCAGACTGAGTTGTACAAAGTAAAAAGAATAATAAAGAAGATAGAAAGGTTCCTGAATACACTTGATTGGATTATTCAAAAGTAAATAAAAGGTAAAAAGAAAAGGTTGTGACTCAAACCGTAAGTGATTTATTGAATGATTATTTGAAAAATGAAAAGGACAATGCCTTTTATACTTGTTAAAAAGTGATTAAGATTTTGATATATAAAGTTTCAATAAATAAGGTTAGGATTTTAATGTCTTAACCTTATTCATATTGCTTTTGAACTGTGTTACCACATAGCTAGAAGAAAGTGACATAAGCATAGTTGAGCATAATGCATATACTATTTCAGCAAAAGCTTTGGATAAACAACATTGTTGATTGTATTTATATTCTCTGGTAAAAGGATTCGTATGCCAGAAAGAGAGAAGTGACTCTTGATAGAGCGACATATAGCTGACCATGCATAAATAATGGGCTTCTGAGGTCGATGACTACATACTTTAATGAATGTTCTTAAGGTTTGTTGATTGTCATAGCGAAACACAGTCTGACAGGAAATTGTTTTCTTGTTAGGATGAATGGCATATCGCCTTCTTGTGATGAAGGAGTGAATCTTGGAATGATTTCAATCAGGGCATCGGGTTTGTGCACTAAGCGGGCACGGAGCAGATATTGACCAGTATGCACCACGATTAACCGGGTTCCATTATAAAGACCTCTTGCTGGGTCAATGTTTCGTAAAAGCATAACTGGTGCACCAACCTTTAGCTCCAGTTGTGAAGGAGGCAGACCGGATGGATTAAGGCTCTGAAGATGCTCTGCAGGGGTGGCGTGCAAGCCATCAGCATTGTTGATGTCAGCAGAATCAGTTGACAAAAGCGTAACTTTCTCACCAGGCATCTTTTCAAGCACAGCCATGTTGATGGTATTCACCGTATCATTACGACTAGCTAAGATTGCCCTTTCACCAAAGTACACTTGACTACTCAAATTAGGTCTTCGAATATCTTGATCTCTGTATATTCTACTGATGTATTCGACTAATTGAGTGGTCTGGCGAATGAAGGAAGGAAGGACGATATTGCCTTGAAGGCTACTGTTGTAGGACATGTCTTCTAGAAACCTTGCAAAGGCAATGCCGTTTTCGTTCTGGAGATTTGTTAAACGCATGTTGTGGGTGAGTCTGAATAAGTGCAGGCTTGGCCAAAGAAATGATTGTCTGACAGAGGCACTGACAGTGTCAGCTCTGTTACCCCTTCAGACCACAGGAGGAATCTGCACAAAGTCACCACCCAGAACAACTGGCTTACCACCAAACAAATACAGCTCTTCGGGATTGCCACAGATGTCTTGAAAGGTACGATGGGCAGCTTCAAAACAATATTTATGCTGCATCGGTACTTCATCCCAAATCATCAACTTTGCTCTCTGCATGAGTCCAACAAGATCGCTATCCTTTCGGATGTTGCAGGTGGAGCATTCGTCTACAGACAGAGGAATCTTGAGCAATGAATGCGATGTTTAGCCATCCGGAAGGAGAAGTGCAGCAATCCCAGAGGAGGCAACGCAAAAGACGGTTTTATTTTTACTCTTGTAATAGTTACAAAGATTGTTGTAAACGAATGTTTTGCCTGTACCGGTGAGGCATTGCAGGAAGGATTGGCTGTTTCTAGGATCAGACTCAATCTTGTGGACGATGGTATCAAAGGCATCCTTCTGTTGTTGGTTAAGTTGGTCATGCATTCTGTTGAAGTCGGTCAAGGCCTGAATAGGATCAAAATCCAAAGCTCTTCTAATGAGAGGATCTCTCTCTCTTTGCCTACCGAAGCTGTAATCCCTACTGCAAGTACCAGGGCAGTATCACATACTATAATTGGAGCAATCTCGGCCATAGGTGTTATTAATATTACTATGAGAGTACCTCTGTTTCCTAAAAAAAATCAAAATCCAAGGTGATAAAAAAAAAGAAAAGCAGCCCCACCCAAAGTCCCACAAGCTAAAGGTACAACAACTGGTCACTACCTTAATTTTATCAGGGAGACATTGTATATTATGGATAGATATCCTGAAATGAAAGATTTTTACCTTATCATGGATAATGCCCCAATCCATTCATCAAATGAAGTAAACCAGATGGTAGAGAATAGAAAAAAGGATTATAAATGCGTATATCATTCTCCTTACTCTCCAGAATTGAATCCAATCGAACAATTCTGGACTATAGTTAAGCATAAATTAAAGCGTAATCAGCTTATGGAGTCTGAAACGCTCGCACAAAGAATAACTGAGGCATGTAATCTTGCTCCTTTATCTCACTTCGTTAACATTATGAAACACTCATAAAATCATTTCGAAAACTGTTTAAACAAAGTCCCTATTTAAATAAAATCTTCCATATTAATTTTGAAAAGTGTTTAGATTGAGGTTCACAGTGTGCCCCAATTTAATTTCGAAAACCAAGTTAAGTTCCATTTGAGAGTGGACGCACTGTTATAGTATTATAATTCTTTTCTAGTTATGCACCCTTACTAACGTTAATGACAAATAATAGAAGCAATCTCCCACTTTATCAGAGTACACATCAGTAGTAGCAATACTTTAAAGTAGCAAACAAACAACTCATTGAGAAACATCTAACATCTAAATTTATAAAAAATATATTGATTTTATTTATAATTAACGCATCTCTTTTAGCTTAAAAGTTGAACACTTTTACTAACAGGAGTAACCACGAGAAGGTAAAGATGCTTCTACTCCCAAAAAGAGTTATGTTTATCCCCTAGATCGATAGCCCTACAGCTAGAGAAAGAAGGCCCAGTAGAGGAAATACGATACATCTAGGGATCAGGCTATTGCCCTAACGCGCTACGGCTAGGAGAGTAACCCAGGAACATAAGGTGCATCTAGGTCTCAGACTATTGCTCTATGGCTAGAGAGAGATATATCCAAGTGAAAACGGTACACTAGGGATCACGCGCTTAACTTTTCAAACATAACTAAACTGTCCTACGGTTAGGAAAGAAGACCCAGTAGAGGAAAATACGATGCATCTAGGGATCAGACAGTTGCTAAATTACCCTACGGCTAGGAGAGTAACCCAAGGAAACACGATACATCTAAGGACTAGACTATTGTCCTACGGCTAGAGAAAGTGAATCCAAGTGAAAACGGTACACTAGGGATCAGGCAATTTAGACAATGGAAAGAGAAAAAAAGAGAAATCTTCATCTTTTTAACATCGTCGAACCTAATGAAACTCAGATAAGCAACAAAAGTTTAGCGATCACACAGTGTAATTTTTGAAATGCAGCTATTTTTAATTTTTATGATAAGCTGTAATCATCTGTTACTAGGTATTCATATTTATCAACATAATTTACTGTCATAATTGTCATTTCTTGGTACTGTTTATTCAGTATAAATACTTCTTGTTTCTTACTAAATAAACGTTTTTCAGCTTTTAATACTTGAAACCTATTTTCTTATTTTGAGAATGTTACACGTCCCATTGCGCGTAACCATAAGAGCAACACGACTGTTACTAAGAGGGACAGTTTAACGCGAAGACAAATAAATGTCAAAAATTACCATTTTCTTTCTGCTATAGCAATATACTATGTTAGAATGAGCTTAGAAAGTCTGAATGATGGTAAGCCATTAATGTCATTTATTAACCAAACTTAATTAACATAATGTGTTTGCAATTAGAAATCGCGTCGCAACTACTTGATTTGGCGGGAGAAGTAAAACAAGTCCAGTGGAGCAGCTTCGTCGAACAAATGTCATCGCATATTATAGACAGTTACAATGGTGATCATAAAACAACTTATTGCTCAAACTGGAAAAAAAAAGTTCAAAGACGTTTCTAAGAAGTTAGGACTTAACATAATTCGTGACGAAAAACATGTGGATGTTTGGACTGAGAAAATTATCCCTCAATTATTCAAAAACACAACTGCTTTTTGAAGCAGTTCTCATACTTCATCAACATCTTCATTAAGATATCAACGTTTATTAAGCAAAAATGACAAAAATTTAATAAGCAGCGTTCATCAAAATATCAATCACAAGTGGGTCTTAAGTTTGGGCACTGTAGTAGAAGATGTAATTTATAAACATGCCAGATTTTAAAGTCGAACAGTAAGTAACTATCTATGCAGTAACAGAAGCTTTTTTTTAGTTAACAAAATAATAGCCCTCTCTACTCATATGTTCTTAGTATTGATGATCAGTTGAATTCTATGTTTACTGCAGATGAAATTAAAGAAATTAAAAAGGAAAGTGGATTTACTGATATGAGCAAAAGTTTACCTGAATCACTTGTCAATATCTTAATGAAATTAAAAGGGAAGGTAATAGGCATATATTTTAATGTTTTAGCTTCATGAAATTAAGCTTCTTGTATAGAATGATTTCAAATCAATAGATCAAACTTTTCAAGAAATGCGCTATGACCGAAGAACTCAGCCTGCAGAATACTGGTGCCGCAACAGCATTTTAAACTATTTGGATTTATTTATTGAAAGTGATAATTTTACTCCTTTTGTCACTGAGCAGGACCTTCTAGAAACAAAGTCGCTTGCTTAGAAATCATGTCGTTTCTTGGCTCTCGAAAATATATACATATATATATATATATATAAAATAAGCGCGAGTTCCCTTTCTTCGATTTTTCTTTAAACTTTACAATTGGATACAGTATGAGCACAAAATTTCTATATGAAGATGGACATGGGAATGTTATTGATGAGAATGGTGGTTCTGAGCCTATGGACTATATTGTTGATCAGAGTGAATTCATTGTTGAGACTATTGCTACTCATACAGAGTACTTGAGAAATGCAGTCCCCAATGAATCTTCTCTGACTTGCCCAATGTCATTAGAAAAGCCAAAAAATGAAGATGTTCATATGAAGGAGGCAAAACCAAAACGAGACTATGTGCGTTATACAGTCCAGGATAAAGCTAGGTTTTTCGATCTGAAGATTGAAAAGTGTATGAGTGCATCAGCTGCAGCAAAGCAGTTGGGTATACACATTCGAACAGCTTATAGGTGGGTTAGTCAGTATAATGCGTGTCCTGACAGTATTTTTGAGAGCTGTAAAAGGACAGGTCGTAAATGCATCTTAACTGAAGAGCATAAATCGACTGTTGTCAACTTCATTGATGCTAATCCTTCTGCTACTGTTGTTGAAGTGACTGAGCATCTACTGAAGCGATTTCATGGTCTTAAAGTATCACGCAGCACTGTTAATAACTTTATGAGACGTGAGTGCAATCTTTCGTTGAAAACAGCAGATTTTCATTCTATTGAAAGGAACAGTCCAGCAAAGATCGAAGAGCGGCATGATTGGGCTTGTAAATGGGAGAATACAGACATGAATTTCCTGACGAATTGCGTGTTTCTTGACGAGTCTGCATTTGATATCAATATGAAACGCTCTAGGACTTGGTCCAAAAAAGGCACGCCTGCCATTGTTACCAGGCCGACTACGCGAGCAAACACAACGTCTATATTGGGGGCTATCTCTGCTGCAGGTTTGATTACAGTCGGTGTAAAAAAACCAAGATCTGCCAAGAAGAGAAAGGCCGAAGGATACATAAACTCAGGTACCGTAATAGGCCACTATATCACTTTCCTAAAAATGACTCTTGATGAAATGGACAAGCACCCGCATATGAAAGGTCATTATATAGTCATGGATAATGCGCCCATTCATACGCATGAAAACATAAGGAAGTACATTGAGTATCGAGGATACAAATGTGTGTATCTTCCCACTTACTCTCCTGAGCTTAATCCAATAGAAAAATTCTGGGCAGTAGCAAAGAGTAAAGTTAAGCGTCATCGGTTTTTGCAGGAAGATACTCTGTCAAAAAGAATTACAGAAGCTTGCAAAAGTGTGGAAAAAAGTCATTTCAAAGGTTTCGTTTCGCATTCTTACAAATGCTGGGATAAATATCGAAACAAGGAGCCCATGTAATGGCCACTTTATTAAAGGCCCAAAGCAAAAAAAAAAAAAGTTAACATAGTGATGAAGTGGGGAGCGGAAGTAGATGGACCAACTTTGACGACACAGTCGTCGCTGTCATAGAAGTAACGAAAGTAACGGAAGTAACAATCACTCATTGAAGTTGTTTTTTTTTTTGGCTCAGACAACATGATTTTGGTTGTGTTTCACTGTAATTAGAAATCGATTTAAAATTGATGAATCATCATGAAAAGTATGCAGAGAGGGGAATTCAAATTGCACGATGGGAAATCAAATTAAAGTGTGTGACGATGGAAGGACATCTTCAATGTTGCATGGGATGCAAACCTATCAAACAAACCTTCCTTGATGCCTTCTTCGAAACACGTTGTCCATTTCATTTTGCCTTTGTGTTGTTTCATGAATTTCTCCACAAACAATAGATCCTTGGTTTTGGTGATGTGAATTGGTGTGACACAACCGGATTCTTCCTCCGTGCAGCGTCGTTTAAAGTTGGTTGCGAAGCTAATACCATCCTGTGCATACTTTGCGATGCGTTTTCGAGAGGCTGCATTGTTGGAACTGTTATTTTTAATAATTTTCTCGTATTGGGCTATAGTCGCATCGCAGAAGGATTGGATTTCAGTATCCTGAATCACTTTATCGTTCGATTTCTCGGTAAAAATTTGATGAGCCATTGTGTAAATGCGCTGAAGTGTTGGATCCATGTATTCATCCAAAGCGATAATATGCTTTTGTTGCTGCGTCAAAAAGTGAACTAGTGCAGTCATTTTTGCCATTGGTATTTGGAGATGCGATGCAATGGAGTCAGAGTTGTAGATGCGAACTTGTTTTGCCCAAAGTGGACTGGAAAGCACGTAGTATGGCTCGTTGTCGCGCTTAACGAAATTTTCCTCACGAAACTGATTACTTGAGAATCCATCGGTATTGACAACTAAAAGAATTGGGAGAGTGTTTTTCTGATCAAATACATTTAATGAGTATCGCATTGATCGTACGATGAACCCATGCGACACCTTTTTCTGAATTTCAACTATGACCGGCGCAAGATTCTTGGTGGCGTCATTAGGATAGTACATTATATCAGCTTTTCTGTTATCGTTGTATTCAGTTGGCCCGTTATAATAAGCAGAACCACAAATACCATCACCGATAATGGTGTTGATTATAATGTTTTTTATCTCGTCTGTTCGGAGCAAAGCTTTACTGCAAGCATCACTTCCCGGTACGACTGGTAAGGACAAGGTATACAGATCTTCAGAAGTTACTTGGTTGTCTGGAGTATGGTCGCGCGTTAAAGTTAACATTGTAACTGAATAATCAGGGACAAGTTTTTAATAAGTAAACAGAAATATTGATAAGTTATAAGATGATAATACGATAAAATAATAAAAATAATGCCTGCTATACAAATGCTATGCGATTTCAAATAAAAAGAAAACAAATAAAAGAAAGAGGTCACAATGACCAATGGACCAAAGAGAGAAAAAAATCATTTCCCTTTCAAAAAGGCAGCAACTTGAAAAAGTCTAGGTCAGGGCAGCTCAGTGATAGATGATTGGCCTGTTACTTGCGTTACTTCCGTTACTTCCGTTACTTCCGTTACTTTCGTTACTTCCGTTACTTTCGTTACTTTCGTTACTTTCGTTACTTTCGTTACTTCTATGACAGCGACGACTGTGTCGTCAAAGTTGGTCCATCTACTTCCGCTCCCCACTTCATCACTATGTTAACTTTTTTTTTTTTTGCTTTGGGCCTTTAATAAAGTGGCCATTACATGGGCTCCTTGTTTCGATATTTATCCCAGCATTTGTAAGAATGCGAAACGAAACCTTTGAAATGACTTTTTTCCACACTTTTGCAAGCTTCTGTAATTCTTTTTGACAGAGTATCTTCCTGCAAAAACCGATGACGCTTAACTTTACTCTTTGCTACTGCCCAGAATTTTTCTATTGGATTAAGCTCAGGAGAGTAAGTGGGAAGATACACACATTTGTATCCTCGATACTCAATGTACTTCCTTATGTTTTCATGCGTATGAATGGGCGCATTATCCATGACTATATAATGACCTTTCATATGCGGGTGCTTGTCCATTTCATCAAGAGTCATTTTTAGGAAAGTGATATAGTGGCCTATTACGGTACCTGAGTTTATGTATCCTTCGGCCTTTCTCTTCTTGGCAGATCTTGGTTTTTTTACACCGACTGTAATCAAACCTGCAGCAGAGATAGCCCCCAATATAGACGTTGTGTTTGCTCGCGTAGTCGGCCTGGTAACAATGGCAGGCGTGCCTTTTTTGGACCAAGTCCTAGAGCGTTTCATATTGATATCAAATGCAGACTCGTCAAGAAACACGCAATTCGTCAGGAAATTCATGTCTGTATTCTCCCATTTACAAGCCCAATCATGCCGCTCTTCGATCTTTGCTGGACTGTTCCTTTCAATAGAATGAAAATCTGCTGTTTTCAACGAAAGATTGCACTCACGTCTCATAAAGTTATTAACAGTGCTGCGTGATACTTTAAGACCATGAAATCGCTTCAGTAGATGCTCAGTCACTTCAACAACAGTAGCAGAAGGATTAGCATCAATGAAGTTGACAACAGTCGATTTATGCTCTTCAGTTAAGATGCATTTACGACCTGTCCTTTTACAGCTCTCAAAAATACTGTCAGGACACGCATTATACTGACTAACCCACCTATAAGCTGTTCGAATGTGTATACCCAACTGCTTTGCTGCAGCTGATGCACTCATACACTTTTCAATCTTCAGATCGAAAAACCTAGCTTTATCCTGGACTGTATAACGCACATAGTCTCGTTTTGGTTTTGCCTCCTTCATATGAACATCTTCATTTTTTGGCTTTTCTAATGACATTGGGCAAGTCAGAGAAGATTCATTGGGGACTGCATTTCTCAAGTACTCTGTATGAGTAGCAATAGTCTCAACAATGAATTCACTCTGATCAACAATATAGTCCATAGGCTCAGAACCACCATTCTCATCAATAACATTCCCATGTCCATCTTCATATAGAAATTTTGAGCGAGTTAGAAGGGAGAGGATGGGAGAGTCAATCATATTTTGTATTTTAATGTCTAGCTATCAATTCAATTATCGAAAGCAACTCTACTAGAATTGGTTGAGACACACAAATCCAAAATAAGAAATACAGTTTGTTCCAATTTATTTTCAAAAAATGTACCACTGAGTTCAGAAAATGTTCCATTTGAGAGTGGACGCACTGCAATGATAACATGAAGCATTTATAAGGTAAACACGACAGATATGCTGTTTACCGTGCAAGTTGAATTACTTGCGTCACATATAGTGCAGATGCTGTGTGGATGTGCAAAACCTGAATTTTTGCGTGCGTGAAGTGCTCACCTTAAATTACAAGCCACGCAATTTTATCATTATTCACCTTTTCTCTCTTTCTCTCTTTCTTTTTATACAAATGACTCGCTATACTAAACTGGGTAGAAAGACTTTTGTAAAGTCTGATGATAGCTTTAACGTGACACCTTTATTGCCTCGTAAGCAAGATAGCAACACAAATAAAGGATCTGATCAAAAAAATAATCGAAGGAACGATCGATCAAGAAATAAGCGCAAAAGAGACGATAATGACGACAATAATAACAACAATAAAAGGAAAAAGGAAGTATGCTTTGCTTGTAGACAGCCTGGACACTCTGTCAAAAACTGTCCAAAGAGTAAAGAGCATGTCAAGATCTGTTATAACTGTGGATCAACAGAGCATAGTTTAAAAGAATGTAGAAAACCAAGAAGAGGAAGTAAGTTGACAGTCAATTAAAAAAAAGCATTTTCTTATGATTGAGTGTATTGTAGATAAATTGCCTTACGCCAAGTGCTTTGTTTGCAATGAAGAAGGACATTTGTCAGGTCAATGTCCAAAGAACGAAAAAGGATTATACCCTAATGGAGGATGTTGCTCCATTTGCCAACAAGTGGATCATTTTGCAAAGGACTGTCCCGTGACAAAAGAACAGGCAGGTACAACTGCCGTAGGTTTGATCAGTTTAGATCAAGGAGCTGATGATGACGACTATCATATATTTGTTGAAGAAAAAGAAAAAGCAAAACAGGAAGTAAAGAAAGAAAAGAAGCAAGAAATAAAACAACCAGTTGCCAAAAAGAAGGTTGTCAAGTTTTAAGAGCATGATTGTAACAAAATGATTTCAATAAATATCTGCGCCGACGTATATATTTTTCCCTTTGTCTGAATTTAAAGTGAAAACAAAACAGCATAAAATTATTTCGAGTCCCCTTTTCTCTTTTCATATATTTTTTTACAACATAAAATGACGCCTACAGCAGAAAGCTTGAACACACAGTGGGATATTCTTCAAGGAGATTTTAGTACAGATAACGTTGCACTTATTGACCCTTTGAATGAATTCACAAGCAATGAGCCAGCTGTCTTGACACCACAAGTAACATATAAACAAGTTGCATAACGAATCACTAATACATATAGCTTATAGTATTACGGAGATAGTATAGAGGGTGAACAGATAGAGTCAGTGAATGAGGAAAGCTTGTATTATGATAAACCAGTTGTATCAAATCAAAGAGTTCAAGTGACCGAGCCAAGAAAAGAAACGGAGCAACAGAGTACTTTTATTTCTTATTTAGTTGTTTCTGACGTAAAGATTATCATACAATACTTTTATTATTTCCATGATTCATCTTTTATATATAGAAAGCAAGCGTTCGAAGGAGATTTCAGGATTTTGTATGGCTACATAATGTACTCTATGTTCATTATCCTGCTTGCTTTGTTCCACCATTACCAGATAAACATCGATTAGGTAAATATCAGTTTATCATTACAACCAGATTCTGAACTTTATATAAAAGAATATGTTAAAGGAGATCGATTCAGTAATGACTTTATTGAGAAAAGAAGAATTAGCTTGGAACGATTTATACAAAGAATCGCAAGACATCCAATCCTGGGAAAGGCCGAATTTTTCATCATGTTTTTGGAATCCAGCGAGTTTGTAAGTAGATATAAAAGCCATGATGAACTCTCTTGCTTATATAAACAAATAGAATGATGCTTCTGCAAGAGCCCTCCGTGAGGGCCAAGAAACAGTGATAGATACCATCGGCGATACCCTTTTAAATGCATTTACCAAGATACGTAAACCAGACCCAAGATTTGTCGAAATGAAAGAACGTAGTGATCGAATGGGAGAGAACCTTGATCTGTTGCAAAAAACATTGCTTAGATCAAACAAGCGTACAGAAGACCTTTGCAATGATTATGAAGAACTAACGACTAGTGTGCAAGGACTTGCAGAAATGGAAACAGATTATGAGCAGCCACTATCAGACTTTGCCTCTGTGCTTGAGAAATATACAAGATCTATGCGAGAAATGACGATAGAAGACAGCAAATGGCAGATTGAAGTCTATGATTACATGTCATATTACCATGCAATAAAAGGGGTACTCAAACTAAGAGATCAAAAGCAACTGGATTTTGAAGAGCTCTCAGACTATTTTCAAACTACTCTACAGGAAAAAGAAAGAGTTGTGCGAGATAAAAAGGATAGTAGTGTCACGAACTTTATCACAGACAAGATCAATGAAGTCAGAGGCACGGATGCAAGTAAAATGAAGCGTGAAAGGATATTGCGGCTGGATGAAAGAATGAGAGAGGTTAGTTTCTTTATACATATATAGAATCATCATTGACGAGAACATGTTAGTTACAAGAGGCGATAGAAGAAACACATAAAGTATCAACAGCATTTTCAGATCAAGTTAAGAAAGAAGACATGTTTTTTACTCGTAACAAATCAGTAGAGCTATTTGAAGTTCTCAAGTCATATACGGATGGGAAAGTAAAGCATTATAATGAGGTAAACAAATACACCACACTCTTGGTCTTTTGCTAACACTTTTATTATCAAAAGAGTGTAAACCTCTGGAGAGAATTTGTGCATGCGCTTGAGAATACAAGTGATTCATCATAGAAATAAAATGTGTATAAAAAAAGGAAAGAAGTACGCTCCTTATTAGGTTTGTTGCTTTAACTGAGACAATTGAACTGCAATCTGTCCTCCTATCTTTGCATTGTTTTTCACAAGTGCAATATCTATCATCAATTATTAGCTCATGTCCTTTTCTCTCTCTTTTTTATGAATGACTCACTAGCTGAAAGAGATTCACCCTTAGTAAGCTCGGCTATTCTTTTTAGTAAAAATGGTGTCTCTTCTTTGCCTTTGATGTTTTCAGTTCTAGTAATAAAATGCTTAATCAATTGCTATAGCTCCCTGAATGCCATCTTCACCTTGCTTCAGTTATAGCTGTATCTATAGCCTCTTGAATAGATTTGGTATCAGCTGCTGACTCTTTGGGTATAGGAACAGCAAACACAACACCACTGTTCATCTGAAGTTCATGATTGGCCACTACAATAAATAGTCATAAGATACTGGCCATGTCAACATATCAACCTTACAAATTATTTTTGCTGCATCTTGAGCCGTTTCAACATGGTATGGACTCTATATGATAAAAGTATCTTAGAAATAAGTGTCCCCCCCCCCTTAATCATGTCTGCTCCTACATCAAATCCACTGTTTGGTGTATAAAAGGCAGGAAACTGTCTCGTTGTACCAACCGTCGCAACAGTTACCCCTTGTGTTTCCAATACTTCCAATGTCTTTGGTATATCCAAAATACTCTTTACACCTGCACAAACAACAGCTACGGGTGTTCTTCCTAGCTCTGTTAAATCGGCACTAATATCAAAGGCTATAAATAAGAAAAATTAACAAACAATGTAGAATTCATCCAAAAGTCCTTACATTCTGAAGCGCCTCTGTGAACACCGCCTATACCGCCTGTGACGAAGACAGGAATACCTGCAGCTCTGGCCAATATCATTGTGCTAGCTACTGTTGTAGCTCCTGACTTTCCCTGAAAAGAGGATCCTAACATGTCAGTTTTTTTTTTTCGTTCTTTCTATATCAAATTGTCTACCTGAGCAAGAATCACGGGTAAATCGCGTCGTGAAGCTTTGATAGCTGCAGGCCCATTTTTACCAAAATAATCAAGTTGATCATCATTCAAACCTTTTATATGCTGGGTTATTTCGATATCTCCCCTAAAAGATAATACTTTATTTTACCAATATGCACTTTTCCATTCAGAATGGCAATGGTGGCTGGAATAGCTCCTTGTTCTCGAACGATGGCTTCAACTGAACGTGCTGTTTCAACGTTTTGTGGGTATGGCATACCTTTCAATATGAAGCAAAGCCTTTTGTTAACAAGCCAAAAAAAAAGGCCCTAAAGCAAAATACTAACCATGACTAATGATGGTTGATTCTAATGCCACCACTGGTCCATTTCTCTTTAAAGCATCCTTAATCTCGGGCGTAATTGTAAACTTTTCAGCAATAGAAAGAGCGCTAAATCTGCGAATGCCAAGTCTCGTGAATAAAGCGTGTTGTTTAGTCCAAAACATTGAGTAAAAATAAATATTTGAATTCAAGGAAAGAAAAGGAAGAGATATTTTTATTCATTATCTTTAAAGAAGCCGCTGACTACATCCATAAAGGAATTATCATCTGGGCTACTCACACCAGCTTGTTCATCCGTCAGCCAGGGATCTCCATACTCATTTGTGTTGGGTGGAGGCGATGAAACGGAAGGTGGCTCATTCATGCCTATTTGATCATCCTGGACTACAGGGTCCTCTCGCGTTTCATTTCCATATCCAAACATTGGGAAAGGTAGAAATCCACCGCCACTAATATGTCCAAAGTTAAAAATGATAGTATGTACACACATGTAGATGTCTTACCCATGAGTCGAATGCCTTGAGAAATAATCAAAATCAATGGAAACAGCACAAGCCAGTGTAACTGCTCTTTCGTCTAAAGTCATGCCTCTAACACTTCCCTCGGCTGCATCCATTCTAAGGACATATTCTCCGGTATCCGTAAATAACTACATGTAGGATCAATATGACTGTAACTGCATAGCATTATTTATTTGTACCTCTCTAGCAAACCCAACAAAGTTACGGTTCACGTTACCAAGGACACCACCATTCTCGTCTTGAAGATGGAAATCCCAGCCTAAAAAGGGTGTATCGATTGTGGCAAACTGCTTTTGCCTGATTAATGACATCAATCAAGCAGCTCCCCATATGGTTGAATCAATTCAACTTACCCAATAAACAAATCATACTTTCTTCTAAGCAAGTGCCATCTTTGCTGTACTTCACCTACAAGTTCATCTTCTGCAGTGTAAATAAAGATACGACTGTTGACCAAAGAATAAGGCCTAACGATCTTAAACATTACATCCCCCTCGGGACTAAGAACAGTTGCATTCATCTTTCGATGTGTTCTGAGGAACTGACGACTGATTGATTTTCCAAACCCTTCCTCTTCTAGAATATACGCCAAAAGGTTTCCATGGGGATCCATGACTTTATATCGATTTGCTTGCTCATATCCTAAAAACACATTCATCATCTCGATCTGTCGACAGACAATAACGGCTGATTGAGTCAAAAGGGCTGCACCACGAGAATCTGGTTTGATAATTTGATGCTTGTCATCTATAGGTACCTCCACAACTGTATCTTGAACATTGTTGGGAGCTGCTTTATCATACAACAGACTACCTTCATCCGTAACTGCCTTTGGTGTCATTTCTTCAGTGATAATTCGTGTTGGCTTGGGTCGAAGTGTCTCGACGTGATTGAGTACTCGACTTCGTGGACCTAACCAAATAATATAAGTCTCTGCTGTATGTAGAAACAATAGGTTCAATACCTAGCTGACGTGGACGACGTAGAGAAGAATAGTTGTATCTTATAATTCTGACAGCATTGCGCTGTCTTAAAAGAGGAGCGAGCAATTTACTTTTAAACATGTCAATAGAGAAGAAAGAAAGAAGAAAAAAAAAGTTATGCGTAGTGGAATAATTTATTGTTGTTTGGCGCTAATATTTTTTTTTTCTTCTTTTTTTTATTCATGTCAGAAACAGTTGAGCAACCCAATCAAGAAGTAGGACCCAAGCCCTACAAGGGTCAATTTGCCATGGATCCTGATAACCTGGATGCAGAGTTATCCAAGATTCCTTTATTTATGACACAGTTGCCTGAAGAAGAAAACGACACTTTGAGCGCCCTTCAATCACTGGTTTTCGACGGCACTCCAGAAGGTTCGTAGTGAAAGATCTTACTGCTTTTATCTCATAATCAATTTAGAGATTGCTCAAAATTTCAAGGAACAAGGCAACGATTGTTTCCGAGCGGGCAAACTCAAGTACAAAGACGCCATTACTTTTTACACTAAGGCTATCGAAACAGAGTGTAAAGATCAAAAGATCATTGAAGCCTGTTTGGCCAATAGAGCACAATGCAATCTTGAACTTCAGAATTATGGTCGTGTATTGAATGATTGCTCAAAATGTTTGGCCATTAACCCTAAAAATGTAAAGGCTCTGTATCGTTCTGCAAAGGCTTTATTGGCACTTGATAAATTGGTGGAGGCAATTGATTGCTGTGACCATGCGTTGGCTATTGAACCAGATAATAAGGCTGTGAAAGAAGTGAAGCAAAGGGCAGTAGATCGAAAGGCAATGATGGATAAAAGATTGAAAGAAAAGGAAGAAAAAGAAAAGAAAGAGCGAGAGAAGAAAGAGGGATTGGAGAGAGCAATGAAGGAAAGAAAGATCAAGATTAAAGTAGAAGATAAAGATGTACGTGAAAGGGCAAATATTGAGTATGATCCTGAGACAGATACCATCAGCTGGCCAGTCTTCTTTCTTTATCCTGAATACAAGGAAAGTGATTATATACAAAGCTTTAATGAAACCAATACATTCCAAGATCATCTGGAGGTTATCTTTGAACACCCTGCACCTTGGGATGCCAAACATGAATACACAGCTGACTCTGTTGAAGTCTATTTTGAAGATACAAGGGGGCTTAATCCTAAGTTGATAAAGATTGGTAAAAAACTACCCTTGGGCAAGATTTTATCACTTGATCAATATATCATCAAAAATGGTGTGCCTTCATTTATTATTATTCCCAAAAATTCAGCTTTCAAACAAGGGTTTATAGACAAGTACAAGAAATAAACAATAAATTATAATAATAATATTTTACAAGATCATGTCATCACTATCATTATTGTTATTATCTTCGTTGCAAGAGTCTTCATCAAAGGGGAATTCATAGTCTTGTCCAATAGATAAAGGAATTTCAAGAAGAGATGAACTATTTTACAAGTTAGACACACACACACACACACATATATAAAAGAAAGGGTAACACTTGCCTTAATGAGTCAACCTTGTTATGAATATCAGGCTATATATTTATTTAGATATGCACATATATATATATTTATATATATTTATATATTAGTTTACCTTGTTTAGCTGCATTGTTTGTAGCCTTAATGATTCATCCAATGTAAGCATTCTGGCTTTGACCTTAGGAAAATTAATATCCTTGTCTGTCATTTAAAATTTTCCCTTACTTGTTCTGAGCCTAATAGATGAGCCCTTTTAATCCTTAATAGTCTTCTGGGCAACTGACTGTGATACAAAGCTTGTTGGTTTGCTAAATCTACAGACCTTTTCCTTGATTCTTGTCTTGGTGTCATCAAAGACATGGCTTCTAACTTTCTTGTTAATGGACAATGGCCCAAGCTTGTATTATCCGCAGTGATCACATCGTGCGCAGTTATTGTTCTTTCGTCAATAAGTAATGCTTCAATCAATTGATTTGTCTCTCTTAGCTTGGCACCGTTGTCTGATAACTTTTGTACAAAGGCACTAACAACAAATGATGAGAAGAAAGTATAAAATCTAAATAGAAAACTTTACTGGTTATTAAGCAACTGTGAGTTCTTTTCATGTAGCTGGGATAGCTCACGTCTATTACATCTCCTCAGCTTCTTGATATGATGAGCATCCTTTGGACTAAACCTGTATAATACGGAAGAATTCATTTTTCAATATTTCAATAGGAAAAATCCCTTGGGCTCATGCAAATCTTCAAAGAAACTAAATGAAGCGGAGAGTTAATCTACAACATCACATGGCTCTTTTGGCTATGCATCTTGCACTTTTTAGTTTTTAAATGCAGACACAAATTTATCAGACAACCTTATCAACCTGGGACAGGCTTGATCAGCAAAGGAGGAGAGATATATACTCAAGGATATCTTCAGAGAAACTAGGAGTACACGCTCCCCCCTGTTGAGCAATATTAAAGCATGGAAAAAAAAAAAGCTTTTTTTTTAGGATCATTCATGCTGGCAGCCATTTTTATCGCTCCTTTTTTTCTTCTTCCTCCTTTATTCACTGTACAATACTTTATGCAGTTGTATTCACTCTATGAGAATCATGCCACCACTGTGCCTGGAGTAAGACTGTGACTTGATTATGGGGTAAGGCGGCGTGGATTACCCTTTATGGTAATGAATTGTGGCTTATACACAGTCATCTTTACCATCCATTCTCTCATTCTCTCTCTCTGTTGCTTTTTTAATACAAAATAATATGGATCTCTTTCATTTATTAGGAAGTGGTGCCAAGTTTGACAAAAACCGCTTCAAGCACGACATCACTTTGTTCGAAGGTGAAAAAGAAGCCAATCAAATACAATCCAAAAAGCGCAACGCAGCAGCTGTCGATTCCAATGTGCGCTCCCAGCTCTTGGACGAGATCGATTTCTTCAAAACAACACATACTGTTGTCGATCAGCCAAGAAAAAAGAAAAAGGAAAATGATAAAGACAGTGACTCTGAGAGTGACGAGGATGTAAAGCCAAAGAAAGGTAAAATTGTGACATATTATTGAATCTGTCAACATGTTGACACTCTAATGTATAGACAAAAAGTCAACCATTTTTAAAAATGTCGAAGAGGTAATAAAGTGAACAAGCTATAAACCAGAGCAACTAATCCTATTACATAGGCCAATCTATTTAGAAAACAACATAAAATTAAAGTTTATGGTACCGATGTGCCAAACCCTTTCAGAACATTTGAAGATCTTGCTTCACCTGCATATAATTTAGAACCCAAGTTGTATAATAATTTGATGTCTATGGCATATACGACACCCACACCTGTACAGATGCAATCTATTCCCATCATGCTCAACGGTCGTGATATCATGTCCTGTGCTCCTACAGGTTCGGGTAAGACAATGGCTTACTTGCTTCCTATTATACAAGACTTGAAGAAACCAGAAAAGAAAATGAGCTATCGTGCCTTGATTATCGCACCCACCCGAGAATTAGCACAGCAGATCGCAAGGGAAGCAAACCATTTGGCTCAAGGCACAAAACTTCGAGTGAACGTTTTGGCAAAAGCTACAGCAGCTGATAAGGCACAAACACCTGAATCAAGACAAAAGTTTGGTAAGTTTTTATTAATTTGATGATGATGAAACTAATGATGATAAAGACATTTTGGTAACAACTCCTCTTCGACTGGTGTATGCGATTAAAGAAAACGAAGTAGACCTAAGTGCAGTTCGGCATTTGGTATTGGATGAAGCAGATAAACTTTTAGAAAAGGGCTTTTTGGGTCAGACAGACGAAATTTTTGCTGCATGCACATCAACAACCATTCAGAAATCACTGTTTAGTGCTACATTTTCATCACATATCGAAGAACTCGCCAAGAGTGTGATGAAGGATCCGATTCGCATTGTCATTGGTGCCAAGTAAGCTACAAAAAAAAATTATTACAATCATACTAACCACAGGACAGAAACGCCGCTACAGATACCATTAAACAAGAATTGCTATTTACAGGAACTGAGGCAGGAAAGCGCATTGCACTCCGTCAGCTGATCCAAAGAGGACTTAAACCACCTGTGTTGATCTTTGTTCAATCGATTGACCGAGCCAAGGAATTATTTCATGAACTTGTATTTGATGGTATTAATGTGGAAGTGATACACTCAGATCGAACCAAGGCACAAAGAGACAATATTATCAACCAGTTTAGAGTTGGCAAGATTTGGGTTCTAATTGCGACAGATTTAATGGCTCGCGGTCTTGATTTCAAAGGCGTCAATTTGGTTATTAATTATGACTTCCCACAATCAGTGGCAAGTTATATCCATCGTATTGGTCGTACAGGTCGTGCTGGACGAGCTGGTGAGGCAGTTACCTATTACACACAAGAAGATTTCCCATACCTTAAAAAGGTGGTTAATGTGATGAAAGAGTCTGGCTGTGATGTTCCAGATTGGATGCTGAAATCTGCCAAACAAGCTGCCAAACAAGCTGTCAAAAACAACAGCAAAAAGATTGTTAAAAAGGACATGACGAAAGTAGACACAAAGAAGGACACAAAGAAGGACACAAAGAAGGACACAAAGAAAGACACTAAAAAAATTACCAAAAAAGACACTAAAAAAGATCAAGAATAAAAAAATAATATTGTTACAAAGCAATCGATTTACACTTTTTTTTCCTCTTTAAGTCCATGTCGTTTTACACAGCATGTTATAGTCGGAGATCTGATGATCGGGGAGAGCTTTAAAAATCAACAATTTTCTTCCTTTTTGGAGAAAGCTGTCAATGTCTAGAACGCACAGGGTTAGATCACAACACATCAAGTTTTTATTAAAGAGAGAAAAAAGGGGATATGTGTATATGTAGGTGCTTTTAGCTTACACTTTATTCAAATATGGCAATCATGAAAAATAAAAAAAGACACTAAATAAAAATATTAAAAAGGAGGGGAATTTAGTTTAATAAAAACTTTATGAAATAAGCCTTTGTGGTAAAAACAATAGAAATATAGGTTTAATCAATGTGTTTATTTCCAAATTTGTATAAAAACGATGATACAAGGGGAATAATAGAAAATATATGAAAGCAACAATGAGATAAGCAATGGTTAAAGCGATGAATAATAATAATATATAATATATAAAAAAGATGCTAAAAGGGGGGAATCATAAAAAGTATGCATACTACAAAAGAAGAGGGCATAAGGTTGCAGAAATAAAGCATAAAATGAAATGTTTCCCATACAAAAAAAAGGGAGATGGGGGGAAATCAAATGAGGAGAAGAAAAGGTGAATGAGTGTGAAGGGGGAATAAAATGGATGCATAAATAAGGAGAGGAAAGGATGAAAATAAAAATAGGCGTAAATTCTGTTTCTACATAACATAAAGGGTATAAGATGAAAAGGCATACATAAAAAAAAAAAGAGAAATTAGTATAAAGACACACCACTATCTCTTCTCAAGAACCAGTCATCTTTGGAAGGAATGATGCTGGATAGGCTGGGTAATACAACATGTTGATCATATATATCTGGTAAAGACCAATTAGGCTGCATGTTGGATGGGAAATGTTGGAATGGGGCTGCATAAGGCCAAGAAGTAGTAATAGGAGAAGAGGGATTTGAAGTATCATCCTGAGTACTATAAGGGCTTTCATAGCCAGACAATGCAGGTGTAGGAGGTGACCAGTGTAATGGTGTGGTTGATTGCTGAGGAGAATAAGTGCAGCCTGTGCAAGCACAAGGTTGTTGCATGGATTGCTGCTGCATCTGCATCTGCTGCTGTTCAAGCATCAGCTTTCGACGCTCTTCTATGAATGGTTGCCACTGTACAGAAGGTTTTCTACCAGTCAAAACGTGATCTGTTTTCATGTGCTTCGTCAAGACCGTCTTGCGAACAAAGCTTTTGGAACAACCGTCAAAGGGGCACTTGTAGGGTCTTTTACCAGTATGCGTGCGTCTATGTCTTGCAAGGGAGCTACTATCACTAAAGCTCTTGCTACAATGAGGGTGTTCGCATACATGTGGCCTCTCTCCAGAATGTGTTCTCATGTGTACAGTCAAAGCCGAACGCTATTATAATATATATTTAGCTGCTTTGAAATTTTTGACATTTTTCTTTTGTTTTGTTTTTTTTTTTTTTTTTTTTTTTTTTACCTGAATGAAACTTTTGCCACAGCCTACTTCTCGACATTTGAAAGGTCTAAAATAGAATATATATATATAAGTCATTATTCTTTACACACATATATACACACACACCTTTCATTGGTATGAATACGAGAGTGTCTAACGAGATCAGATCGTCTACCAAAAGTCTTGTTGCAATCTTTGAATGTGCATTCAAAAGGTCTTTCGAAATTAGGAAAGGTTTCTTGATGAACAAGTTCGAGTATTTCCATAGTGTGTATATTGGTGTGTGTTTATAACTGTAGTATATGTAGTATTAATTTTATAGTCTTCTCGCTTGGAGGCTAAAAAACAAAAAAAAAAAATATAAAGGTCGTATATAGAAACAATAATCCGTAAAAGGTCTTTTTTAAGGGTTTTTTTTTTCAATTGTCAAGACAACGAAAAGTATATAAAAAGAGAAACAGATAAGAGAATGTGTGTAAGAGAGAAAGAGAAAGAGAAGAAGAAGAAAGGTGAAATGATGCGTATTTATAGATTTGAAAAATTAAGGGTTTACCCTTTTGTTTTCTATAAGTTGTCCCTTTACTACACCCCTAACATCGCACAGCATAAAGCTTAAGATAAATAGTAACGCAGAAGGGAGCAAACTAAAAGGGGGAAAAAGATTAAAGTTGATGGAGATCGACAGTAGTTCGGAAATGAAAAGCATGACACGATTATTATCCTCAGCCTGCCATCGATCGTTCCCTGCTTCACATGCTCATGGCGTGGTTACCTCATCTCCGCAAGGAACTGTCTGTTCGCAAGGTTCACTTGTAGATCGCAACATGAACAGTTATTTTTATCTTGATCGGAGCCATTCCGACCTTTGATTTGCTTACCGTGCCCACTGATGAAATAGGCAGTTGACAAGCTGTTTGACTTGTATCACTTGGCATTTACCATTTTTGCTCATGCTTTTGTTTTTTTTTTTCCAGAGCTCTCTTCTCCCCCCATAGCAAACTCCCTTGTCTATCAAGGCAATCGGAAGCTTTTCTCCCGATTTGTGTTTATATTTGAACTGCCCGAGCTTTCCTATACTTACCAAAAGAGGGGTATACAATTAAAGTGATCTTCTTTACTTTTCATAAAGAGGAGTCTCTTCACACACACACAATGAATATATACTCTTTCTTATTTTAATCTGTTCATGTCCCCCCTTCTTCTTTACATTCTTGAATTGATCTTGTTACATGCTTGTGCATACAACTCGCGTCATTTATCGCCATGGCAACTTTCTCCCTCTTCATCGACTACCTTCAATTTTTTTTTTTTTTTTTTGCCCATTTAGCCCACAGACATTTCCTTAGGGCAAATCCAAATTCTCTGCCAATCTAAAATGGGAAATTAATGATCCTCATGTGTATCACAATCCCACATTAAATACTTTATAATAAGCGAGCCAATCATCTGGTGCAATTTAGGAAAATAAACAGGTGCAGTAACACGTGGATATAGTCTCTTGTGCGACTCCACCCCCTTTAAGCCCTTTCTCTGCTTCTTTTACTGCTCTCTCTCTTTTCTTTTTATTCATAAACATGTCCACGCTCGTTTCGCCTTCCACAGAACAGTCACCTACACCATCTCCTCAGGTACTTAAAAGACACACAACTTTTAACCGTCACTCCTCCTTAAATGACATTCATATAGACCATCTTGAATAGTTATGTTGGTTTTGATACCATCACTCAACAAATCGAAAAGAAACTCTTGAAAAGAGGCTTTCAGTTCAATGTGATGGTAGTTGGTAAATAACAAGGACGAGTAAGTTTCTTCCTTTGACTAACTTGTATATAGGTCAATCTGGATTGGGTAAATCAACATTGGTCAATACCATCTTTGCCTCTCATTTGATCGACAGTAAGGGTAGACTTGATGCTGCCGAAGCACCACGCCAAACAACTGAAATTGAATCAGTCGCTCACAGTAAATAGGCAGATGAATGATGATGTATCCATAGTAACCTTTATCATCTTTTGTATAGCTATCGAGGAAAATGGTGTGAGATTAAGGTTGAATATAGTAGATACGCCTGGTTATGGTGACCAAGTGAACAATGAAAATTGGTATGTTTATAAATACTACAAGATTGGAACCGTACATGATTTTTTAATATTAATCATCACAGTTGGGAACCTATCATCAAATACATCAAGGATCAACATTCGGCTTATTTACGTAAAGAGTTGACAGCAAGAAGAGAACGCTATATTGTTGATACCCGCGTTCACTGTTGTTTATTCTTCATTACGCCCTCTGGTCATTCGTAAGTGAGGTCAGTGTTTGTTTATTCTTTTTACCAACCTTTTTACTAGTCTTAAGCCTATTGATATTGTTGTTCTCAAAAAATTGACCGAAGTTGTCAATGTAGTTCCTGTGATTGCTAAATCAGATTCACTCACCATGGAAGAACGTGATGCATTCAAGAAGAGAATCAAGGCTGAACTTGCCTTTCATAATATTCGATTATACCCTTATGAAAATGAGGAGGATGATGAACAGGAACGATCATTGAACGAGAGTATTTATGAGCTCATTCCTTTTGCTATTGTCGGATCCGAGCGAAATGTTGTCATTGATGGAAAAGCAGTACGCGGTAGAAAGACAAGATGGGGTGCTATTAATGGTATAAACAAATACTTATGCATCTCATATAATCATTAATGCAATCTTTCATTAGTCGAAGATGCCCAACATTGTGAGTTCATTCATTTGCGCAATTTCTTGACAAGAACTCACTTGCAAGATCTAATTGAAACGACTGCCTTGATTCATTACGAGTCATTCCGCGCTAAACAGTTGATGGCCATTAAGGAATCAACTCAAGTGCAACAAAAAACAAGCGAATAAAAAAAAAAGGAAAGAGAGAATTTGCATATGCAAGAAAAGAGAACAAATCGAAAGCAATGATTGATCTATTTATTATTTAAAATCTCGATTTTTCGACTTGTTGCTTCTTTATCTGAATGCTTCTCTTTATCTTTGTCTTTTTTCCGAAATGATCCAAAGCAAACAATATCACTGCAATGTTGATTGCGATAAACAACTGCATCATATGATGCAGTGTCAAAAAAGATCAAAATATTTACATAAATCTACTGAACAACAACGATTATGTGTACCAATAATTGACTTGCTGAATTGTTTGAATTAGAACAAGTGGAAGTGAGGCTAATAAGCACTGAAAAAGAGGGAGAACAATCATTATCGCCCTTGCCTTCTATGTTTACACTCATAATCAAATATTCTAAATCAGTACATGCGCATATGACAGCTGTTCTTGCAAAATAAGGCATTTTGGCAGAATAAACCAGGTCATACGATATTCCTGAATGACAGGTTTCCATAGACTGTCCTTTTTTTTTTTTTGCTCCTTGTATCAAGGTGCAAATGTATATTGCAAGTTTGATAAAGAACAAATGTGAGGATGTCAAGAGAAAAAATCAAAAATGTCTTGTATATTTCTATAGCAAATGTTTGGTCTGTCTTTTTCGTTGTCAAAAGCTGCATGTGACCCCAACTTTGTATTAAAGTATCTATAAACTAATATACACCAACTGTATTATAATGATAACCGCAGTCAGCGTGATTTCCACCTTTTTTTTACAATGGACAAAGGCGTGAGTAGGGAGGGAGGGATATTGTTCTGGACAGCATCAAGACAGTCGGCGTCCAACATTGCACAAACTGTGTTTAAAACGGATATGGCAAATGTCTCCCTCGCCACAATCAGAGATGTCACATTTAGCCAACGCTATACACACACAAAAGAAATTGTGAGACCATGCTTTGGTCATACATGAGCATATTAAAATGAATACTATTGTCAAGAATAACTTGATATATATACAACCTTGTCTTTTTTAAAAAGAAAGCTTAGACCTTTTTATTGTCATCATTGTCATTCTTTTCAAGTGCGTCTAATTCCTTGTCTATGGCTGTCAACATTTTCTCTAATCTTTGGCTAAGGCGTTCAGTTGATTTATTTGTTTCGCCATGTTTAGCTGCCTTTAATTCTTCAATAAGCTAATAAAAAGAGTGTGAAAATCAATGGATGGCTTACAGTTAAATCTTTTCGTACCTCTTTGTAATCCTCATGGTGAAACATGATTTCATTCAACTGAGCACGCTGTTCGAGATATTCTACCTTGGTCTTTAATTTCGCTAAAGCTGCTTGTAAATCTTCATCGTTTGATGGAACCTCATCCTAGAAACATATTAAAACAAGTCTCCCCCTTTTCTGCTATTCAACTTACAATAGAAGGCAACTCTTTAAGTTGACTTATATCCTGTTCTTGAAGACGAGCCTTTTCTTCCTTTTCTTCTTGCTCTGATTCATCTTCAATCAACTCCTCTTGTTGTTCAAGCACATCCAACTTTTGCTTGTATGTACTAGCACCTACTGTCTCCAAAACTTGAAGTTCAGCTTCATTTACCAAATTATCAGGCAAACTCTGGAAAGTAGCACGAAGTGCATCTTCAGGAGTGACGCGAGGATCTGTAAAGGTAAAGGCACGTGACAAGATCAAAAGAGTCGAAGGCACCTTGTGCTCCAAGTGCAATTCCAACCACTGGCTTAACTCGTCGCGCATGCGTCCAGGTGAAGTACCGATTGTGCGTATACCACGAGCTGCGCAGGCGGCACTCAGTTCCTGCAGTGTCAAGTTTTCAATTCCCTCACGTTTGATCTCGACATCGTCATTCTTGATCTGTCGCATTCGATTGCGAATCTGGAAACGTAAGAAATTATCTGTGCCAAAGGCATTGATGTTCATATATCGACAGATAGAGACCAATTGTGGGCGAGACAAGTTGTCCAGTGTCAGTTCATCCTCAAATTTACTCGCAAGGTTCAACAAATCATCGGTTGAAGCCTGCTCACCAGTCATACGCACTTTGCGGAAAAAGTTGGCGAATTCCTTGGCTGCCTCAGGATCTGTGCCTGCGATAGACCCTGTCTCTGCAATTGTCTCTTGAAGGAAGCGTGCCATGTCGAGTCGAACTTTAAGTAACTTCTTCTTCTTTTCTTCAGCACGTTTCTTATCTTCAAATGTGCTTGGTAACATGTTGGGAAAAAGCTTTAAAGCAACAGGTAACAAAAGTTCCATGAAGGGAACAATGATAAATACGGCAAATGGAACAAGTCGAAGAATATCTGAAGTTGTACGTCGAAGCTATTAAGTGATAAGCAACAGACTACCTTTCTGCCTTTTTATATGTTACCTGTCTATTTTCACGTCGCGTTAGCTTTGTGCCTTGGAGCATTTTATAAGTTAATCGAGATGAGATCTTAATTTCTAAACCAAGCAATTTAGCACCATGCCAGTAATGCACGGCCTCTTCCTTAATCTTTTGCATTAAAGTTTTCTTCTTTTCTGGTGCTGACATTTCTTTTTCAGACCGTTGTAAAAAGACACGCTGTTGTGTTAAGAATCGTTGGCGTACCATGAAAGGTTGATAGCTTTGAACTAGTCTAGTTCGTATTGTTGTCCGAAACATGGCTAATTTATTTTAATAAAAAAAAAGAGAGAGAATGAGAGAGAATAGCAGTAGCAGTGGGGGGTTTTTAATTTGAATTACGATGACGTAAATTTCTTTGGTGTAAGTTAATGTTGGCAACATATGCAAAGACTCTTTTAACTAAAATCAGTTTAGCTTTAAAGATATTAAAATGCATAAAGAACTCGTTTATACACAAAAATAAACATGCATAAAAAATAACCTTTTCTACAACTGCATAAATTAATCCAAAACCGTGTTTTTTTTTATTTATTCAAGCGCGGTTATTCTAAAGCTATCGAGCACGTCTTGCAAGCCCAATTCGTCTATTCTCATGATCATATACAGAAACATATTGCTGAAGGAAACCATATCCAAGGATAGCATCAACAAAGGAAGGACTCTCCTGAATATAAGTGTAACAAAAGTCTTTGGAAATTGACATCTATAAGAAAGAGTAAGCAATGTGGACATAACATGTAAATAAACAATTACTGCTCCACTTGTAATCACGTATTGCTGAGGAGTGATGATAAAGTCATTATTATTCAGGGTAAGCGTGATCTCAGGCAGGTTGGCTACTTTACATGGTACAAGGTACTGCCCTAAAACATCCCGACGTACTCCTTTAATATCTTTAAAGACAGTGCTGACAACGTCTTTGGGTAAATAAATTAGTGTTGAACCTGTATCTCACAGTTTTGTTAGTTCTCATTTGTCACGCTTTTTGTATCCTTACCTGTGTCAACCATTGCAGGAATACCATCCCCGTAATTTTTTATAATGTTTCCTATTCTAATATTTTGAATATCCACTGCCCAATAGTCCTAAGTATATACTTGGTTAAATAATAAATTAAAAGAGATGAAAAAAGAGGCTACCCCAAACTCCTTTCTTCTTGTTATAGGCGCATATTTTATATCACCAATGATATGTCTAGCATCTACTCCTCCAAAGACTATTTCTCCATTAATGCGCCTCTTTGAAGTAGTAACAGGATGAAAGAAAACAGAAAATGTTTGATGAGCGATGACTCCTTTTTGATACATGGTTGTCACCAGTGTTGGATATTCTCTGTTTTCTGGATTATTATAGATACTTAATCGATCAGGACCAATGCCTAAAATACCATCTAAACAGCACTATTTATATTCTTATTATTAAAATAATATTATCTCTCTTATACCTGCACCGTCCGCGGTTAATTCTCCATCATTATAATCAGACACTGCAAAATTCTTCACTGAAGGGGTGAGTAAAATCGTATATGAGTTACGAATAATTTTATTTACGACTTCAGGTATAACCACTCCATTTACTGTCATTGTGTCTTGTGCATAGTAACCAGTTGCAAATCCCTCTCCGTACCGAATACTAAATGGTGTTCCTGTTGCATTAAATGTACTCGATTTTAGTGGTTCTATCGTATGAAGGGGGTATCCACAATAACGACCACAGCCTGAGATGGGTACCCAAGTGCTGGATGATCCAGTATCTAATAATAAGGTAAAAGGCTGAGGTGGTGTGCCTATGTCAATGTCGATCAAATAGGCGAGATCAACATTGACAAGAGGAGCATTTACCAGACGATTCTCAAAGGATGCTGCCTTCATTGTTTTACGATCCACTGCTTCGAAAGGGACTGATATCAATTTCTGAGCAATTGTGCATGTGATAGCTGTTGATATTAAGAAAGCAATGGACTTCATATCAACAGTGATTTAATAAAGAAGAAGAGGGAAAAAAGATTAAAGTATTCTGTCACTTAATGTTTAATTGATGCTTCTTTTAGTTGCTCTTTTATATAATTTTAAGAATGTTGTATATCATTAAAAAGTTCAGTTTAAAACCAATTCTGCATATTCACTTTCTATCCGTCTCTCATTTGTGTGAGTGTATCGTATGTGATCGAGTGTTGTGTTGTACGTGCGTGTGTGTGCGTGTGTATATATAAACAAAATATACGTATAGTCTTTTATTGGTAAAAGATAGCTCTTATTCCTTTCTGACCTTCTTAGTCTTTCTGACACCACGGAACTTCTTTTCACGGTTCTTCTTTTCCTTGCGTTGCTTACGACCACCCTTAGGGGGTTCAGCAAGACCGTAACGGACGAGACGGTATCTAGGCTCGAACTTCTTCAAAGCTTCGAGGTTGTCATAGATCAAGGCAAAACCAGTGGTCTTTCCACCACCAAAGTGAGTCTTGAAGCCAAAGACGGAAACAACTTCCTTTTCGGCCTTGTACATTTTGGCAATCTTGGCACGAAGTTCATCCTTGGAGACATTGGCAAGTCCGGGATGAATGACATCGACGACCATTTGCTTACGTTGGAGTAAACGGTTGGTGAGGAACTTGCGAGTTCTGATAGTGACAGATGCAGCGTCAGCCTAAATACACAGTGATGGTGTTAATAGTGTATCCAAAAGATGTTGTAATAGATAGATTTATGTTATTTTAGATGGATGAATGACTTTACCATATTAATGATTTGAAAAGGGAGGCTCTCTTTTTGGATGGCTTCTTACAACTTGATTCTTTGGCCAGGTACCTCTTTTAACATGTTGGATACATTCACCCCATCCTTGCTCTGAGCCCCCGTCCCTCTTTCTGTGCGTGTTTTTTTGTCCGGACATTCATCTCCGGACTTTACATTGTGCGATTGAACTTGGTCCGAGACCATATTTAGAAATAATAATACAGGTACTTTTTTTTTTATTAATCTAAATCAATCCCTTTGCAACAGCGATTTCAGCGTTAAGAACCGAAGAACCAGCTGCTCCGAGCAAAGTATTGTGTACTAAAAGAACAAATTTAATGTCTAAAACAGGGCACTTTCTAACACGACCGACAGTAACAGTCTGTCCCTTCAAGTTTTCACGATCCAAGCGAGGTTGAGGTCGATCAGCATCATAAGTGACAACAATGGGTTGTGCAGGCGCTGAGTGGCATTGTAACTTTTCTGCGTCTGATGAGTAATTCTCGAGTGCTTTACACACATCTTCCACTGATGGGCAGCCATTAGCGAACTTGACAGACACGGTTTCAAAGTGACCATCCAATACAGGTACACGGGTACAAGTAGCAGAGACGATTGTGTTTTCCAAAAGACTGAATCCATTCTTATTTTCAGACACACCGCCCAAGATCTTTCCTACTTCCCATTCCATCTTTTCTTCTTCTCCTCCAATATGAGGTACAATATTATCAAGGATATCTAAGCTAGGCACACCAGGGTAACCAGCACCTGAGATAGCTTGCTGTGTATTTACAATAACATGACTTAAAGGACCAAATGCATCTTGCAAAGCTTTCAATGGTACAACTAAACCGGTGGTTGAGCAGTTGGCGTTTGTGATGAGGAACCCCTTTTTGAGGTTATGTACTGAGCGTTGATGGGGAATCAAGTCAAAGTGATCGGGATTTACTGTGGGTACAATCAAAGGAACAATGGGATCTCGACGATAGTTCTTTGCGTTGGAAAAGACGGCGACATCCTTTTTCAACATGGCCATTTCTATATGCCCAAGATCAGTATGAAAAAAGAAAAAGAAAAGATGGACTTACCGATATCACCAGCAACGTCAGCGTCAAGACCAGAAAAGACAACATCACAATCAGCGAATAATTCAGCTTCGCAAGGCTTGACAATCATATTTTTGACATTATCTGGAATAGGCTTAGATTGCTTCCAACGGACAGCGTCCTTGTATTCTTTTCCAGCAGAACGAGAGGAAGCGCCGAGAGCATGAATTGTGAAGATAGGATGTTCAGAAAGTAAGAGTATGAAACGCTGGCCTACAGTACCAGTAGCACCGAGGATACCGACTTTTTTAGCTGCCATTATTTACTAGGAAAAAGATAGAGAGAGAGAGAAAGAAGGAGCAAAAATTAGATTTTTATCATTGGAATCAAAAGTTTGTGACTCATTGTTTATCGATTTTTACTCGCTTAAGCAACAGCGAACTTTACTGGATTTCCACTTGGTAGAAAAATTAACTCCGATAAAAGTAATTCTCCAATCAAATTGATGACCTTTATTCCTAAAGATCATTATTAAGAAATCCTAACTGAGAATCATGCTGCAAGCAGAGATCGGTTCAGTAACAACTCTTATCTAAGTCGCCGAGTGCTTGAAGTACTTGCTTGTACGTACAGTTAATTAAGTAAGGCACTTTAAGGGCAACCTTCACCAGTACAACGCTGCCTTTGCATTTACTTCCTTGAGCTGTGATATTGTGTCTCATGACAAAGATCGCCAACGACATCCTTTGTGGATGTGGTAGAAACAGATACTCTTTGGATAATGTTTCATTACAGTTTTAAAGACTTTTACGGTCTCCTGCGGTTAGAGTGATAGAATGGCGTGCTGATTTTCTTAATAACTGTACCTTTGTTAACGAATACAATTTCATCGTTCACGTAATGCTAAAAGTAAACTGACTATGATGTATATAATCATGCAATAATATTATATAGCTTAGTTAATAAATAAAGATAACCCTTTGTTCATATACCCTCGCTGCAACAGAAGGGTTCAAGCACGTTTAATAAGTGTCAGAGGTCCGAAGACTTGACGGTTCAAACACTTTTCAAAATAGCGACTTTCCTGAGCAGCACAGAGTGTATAATTAAATTTAGTGGATATTTCTCTCCTAATAACGCCAATTGAAAGTTTGGCTGAGCCTTGCCATATTGACGAGATACAATATGCTTTTGTACACACTGTGTGCTAATCTATATTACAAAAAGCCTTGTTCATTTACGCATTTGCCCTTGCCTTGTGTAGCGGAAGAGTTTAATCTTATGAGGCGAAGGGAATTGCCTTTCCCTGTTCTTGTACAGCCTGTAAAAGTGTCTTGTGAACTCAAGTTATTGAATGGACGGCATGAAATTTATGAAACAAAAAAATAAAAGAAAAAGAAAGGGCATTTGATAGTGACTCTCCCTTTGCTCTTATGGCAATTGTTTATGCAAGCCCTTTCTGCATTATATTGGATTACAGTTTAAAGCTACTGATAAGTCTAGGCTAAAAATCTCTCTCGAGCATTCATCGCTGGTGTGATATTTCCTTTATGTTTTATGGCACTCAACAAATGCATCTGTTCTTGATTTTGCTACTTTGTTGCAGTCATGCATATTGCCCATGCTTTATCGGTTATTGCACGAACACAAACCACAAGCCTTTTTTATTGTGAAATGAAGCCAGACTATCTCTGGCTTCATTACTGTATTGGATTACTTTATCATACCTTCCCTCCTAAGTAGGATATGGAAATAAACAAATATAAGCTAGCAGCAACATTCTCAAGAAGCCTCGTTCTTCTTCTATGAGCCATCTTTGAAAAAGAGCTCACATGATGTCATTATGCAATAAATTGTAATTGTTAATAGCCCATGGTATAAAAAGCACGATTATATAAAAGATGTAGGAAAAATGCTAGATATAGAATGCAGCGCAAAATTTGTATAAATTTCATTGATGCAATTGAACTTATCATCCCTCTTTTGCTCTAAAGCTCTACCAACAATTAGCGCTACAGAATATGAAAGCGTGCACACCAACAGAAAATCTATTGTTATTCATGGTGATGCCTTGAGAACAAGAAATATGGATAACATCACCCTGTTTGATCTGCTATTTACCAAAGAATACAACAGGACACCTTCAGATCAGATAGTTTTTGCAGAAGCAAGTGATCCTAATAACCACATAACCTATGGTCAACTCCAAGATCAAGTATTAAGGTGTGCTTTTGGCCTTAAGCGCATGTTTAATATTCAACATGGTGATGTTGTGGTCATATGTTCCCCTAATAGCTTAGAGTATCCTGTTTTGTTTTACGGAATAATAGCAGCAGGTATATCCCACAAACACGCTATAGTTAATATAGTTAATACAGTACTCATAACTCAATTAGGTGGAGTTGTCGCTCCTATACGTCATTCAACCTATTCAAGTTTTGAAGAAACAGTAAACGTTGTCAACATTATTCAACCAAAAGCAATCGTTGTGCATGAATCGGAAATTCAAACCGTTTTCCCAGCAGCAGAAAAAGCAAAAATACCAATGTCTAATATCCTGGTGATTACTTCTTGCATTAACTACATAAAAGATACCTATCCTGGTGTTCAAGTAGTCGATTCAAATCTTTTCTCAAACGGGAGAGCAGCGGAACCTTATCCATACACAAAGGACGATCTGGTGAATTCTCCTTGTTGTCTGTACCTCACCTCCGCATCTACGGGTGACTGCAAGGTAGTGATGATTCAGCAAAGCTCCCTTGTCTGCTTGTTGCTAAATGGACCCTACATAACCCCTCCGTTGAGGTGTTTGGCGCTTTCGCTCTTTAGTTTTGTGAGTGGTCTTAGATGCCATCTATTAGTTGGTTTGTTTTGTGGAAGCACAACGTATATCGCAAAAGATAAAGAACGAACATTAGAGGATATATGCAAAGCAGTTCAGAGGTTAAAGATTAATTTTATGATTGGAGTTCCATGCTTGGCTTCAGGTTTAGTAAAGCAACTGAATATAGCTAAACGATACGATCTCTCGTCTATGACCAGGGCATTTACTTGTGGAACATTCATGGACAAGTCTATCATACGACTCGCACGAAAGCACCTGAATATAACATTCATCAACGTATACGGTATGACGGAGGCTTTGGAAATATTTGCCAATGACGAAGAGCATTCGCTGGCAGGATCAGTAGGCCGGTTGGTTTATGGAGCACTTGCACGTATCGTGGATGAAGATGGTAATGATTTGCCCATTGGAGAAGAGGGTGAATTGCGCATAAAGAGTCCCATGGTAACTCTAGGCTATCAAAGGAACCCTGAAGCGACCGCTGAACTTTTCGATAATCAAGGTTACTTGAAAACAGGTGATATCTTTAGAGTAGACAAAGACGGTTATTTTTATTTCATTACTCGCAAAAAGGATTTGATAAAGGCTTTTGTAGTCAACATATTCCCGATTGAAATCGAACAAATATTAATCAATCACCCTCTAGTCACTGATTGTGCTGTTATCGGTATTCATTCCAAAGAAGAAGGTTTGGAAGTGCCACGAGCCTATGTATCTCTGCTTGATAATTCAAAAGATAAACACAGCCTATTAGAAGAGATACGTATGTATGCCGATTCTCAACTACCTGATCCCAAAAGACTGCGTGGTGGCGTCTTTGAAATACCAGTATTTCCTAGGACGGCATCCGGTAAGATTCAACGATTCAAGCTTCGGCAAATGGTGGAGAAGGGTTACATATGAAACTTTACAATATTTAATAAAGTGTTTACAATATAATCCTTTATTGCAAAAAAAAAAAAAAAAACTATCTCAAGCACTCTTCTTCTTGTTACGGGCTTCATAAAAGGCTAGAAAATCCCTTTTATTCTGCATGTTTAAGTTCATCTTTCTAAGCTTGAACAAGTGGCCGATATAAGTAACCAAGGAATCAACTGTAGAAGAAGAAGTTGACCCATGGAGCTCTCCCTTGGCTAATATTCTTACGTTTAATGTATTATGGAACTATGATAGAGAGTCATGAGTTATATCCTCGGATTGTATAAGCAAGCTAAAATTACCTGTGCACATAATTTGTAAAAGTGCAGCCACAGATTTCCAACTGTAAATGTAGGGGGCATATTGATATACTCATATCTATTTTATATGTCAAGAGCTTTTGATCTTCTTTAGATTATATTTTACTTACTTGAAGGAAACCAAATGGAAAGTGATCTCATCTAGACTCACTTGATCCAGTAATGGATGAAATTTGAGCAATGCACGACCATTTGTAGTCGTGCCCTACATCACGTTAAATACAATAAAAAGGAAAGCAATTCTATTTTACCTCTGGAAAGATAACAATAGGTCCCCATCCATGCTGCTTTGCATTCGAAACCAACTCTTTCAGACTATACACTTTATCATCCTCTGACGGCTTTGATTCCGGTGGTGTTTGTACCAATCGAATCGCCTGCCACAATGAAATTTTCTTGATGCTGTTACTGTCTGAATAGATCTGTGTAAATATCGGTTGATATCTAAACAAAATCTGATCGGTTGATCCTCACATTTTCAAACAAAAACACACGTCTTACTTGTATGCAAGGTAGAGTACATCCACATATGAAGTCCAGTTGGCAATAATAACATCTCCATCCTTTACAGTTGCTGTCTCTATTTGACCGCTACCTCGGCTATATACACATATGATTGTTAGTTGTAATAAAAACAAATCGGGTACTTATGAACCTTTTACGAACAGAGATAGTCTCTGTCTTGATTTGAAAGAAACCCATAAAGAACAGAATAGATCTGATGATAACAGCAGAAATGAGGGACTGCCATATTCTCTTCAACGGTCTGATGGGCGTCTATTATTAAAGATGTAAGTTTTTATTGTTGTTGCCACATGTGTCATCTTTACCAATAATATGCCAATACAGGAAACAAGCAGGATATAAAGCAAGCCGAGAGCAAAGATGATCAGTGTCTTTAAAATGCCCTGCGAGTATCCTGCAATCGAATAAACTATTTTTGAAAGGGTGATCAAGATGCTCAAATCTGTTCTAGGCGGCTTTGAATGAAAAAAAAAAAGGGTGTTAATCTAACCATGGTCATTACTTTATTATGTACTTACGACAGGAGGAAGAAATGGCTGAATGCCAGTGCCTGCATCCTACATGTATAACAAATATCAAGTTAACTAAAAGAAACAAAAGGAGGGGAAAATCTTACTCTCCATTTCGAATACTTTTCCATAATAAACAATGAAAAATGAAAAAAAAAAGAGGGTATAAATATACACAGGCGCCAATTTATTATTATTATTATTATTATCATATAGTGTCATTATTTCTTTTCAGACGTAGGTGAAATGATTTTGAAATCATCCAATCTGACAAAGACGCCGCGTTGAGGGAAAGTTTGAAAGTATCGTGTACCATTGACTGACCCATCATTATTCCCCACTAATTTAAAAAAAAAGGTTAGGGGGGTATACAATTGGGATCTTATTTTACCTCTAGACTCGAGTTCGATTCCAACCCAAGTTCCTTTTGAAAACTCGACCATACCGATATACTTGATCGTACCTAACGTTGGCAACGGTCTACGAAGCAATTCGACCTTTTGTCCAATTTCGGGCACAATGGTGGCCGTTGCTTCATCATCACTGCTATCACTGGTATTATACCCGAGCGACCATCTTGATCGGCTCTTGGGCGATTTAGTGCGTTTCTTTTGTTGTTGCATCGTCGCACGGTGAGGACGCGTAGGGGTATCAGGTAATGCAAACTTTAAGCGAGTCTGTCGGGGTGCAGACGGCGCGGAGGATTCAGTCGTCAAGACGTCCTTGTCGATAGGCAAGAGAGCCTCTGTAAGGGACGAGTGAGACCCTTGACGCTTGGTTCGCTGAAAGGGCGTTTTGCTGGTATCTTCGTCAGGCTCTTGGGATTTTCGAAGGATGGAGGGCGTGGTTGTATTTGAGGCGGAGAGAGATCTCAAGCGACCTCCTTCCCGAGATGGTTTGTTTCCTTCTATTTCCTGGGTCTGAGTCGATAGCCGTTTAAGCGCTGGCTGCTGCTGCTGTTCAACGGTTGCTTTGGCCGGCATCACATTGACAGGTTGTGTCGTGGACGCCTTTTTGGGTTTAAAGCTAAAGATGGTCGAGAAGTCATTCTCCATTGGTTTTGTCAAGTTACGATAGGGCACATTGATGTCTAATTAAAAAAAATGGATGAATAATGGATTTGAATGATACATAGGGGCTCTTTTATATACAAACCATCAGCTAATTCTTTCAAGATTTCCTTTTCAATCATTTGAAAACCACCCTCGGCCTTGATCATCATCCAGCGTTTAGCAATGTACTGAGCACATTTGGCCCTTGCCTCGGCCAGGACACCATCTACGGCAACATTCTTGACCATCTCTTGTCTTCCACCAAGATCACGGACGATGCCTTGGTAAAGTGAGGCAGCGTTTCCGTCATGAATACCGTCGGTCAAGACCTTGGCGAGGACGAATTCAAGAAAATCAACCGAGAAACCGAAACCGATACCATCGACGCAAGAGAGTAAAATAGGATATTCAACACAATAGTACTCAAAGTGATTGGAAATCATGTCGATTGTCTGATGCAAAAAGGTATGAAGGATGTTGAGCAGAGGTTGTGACCAGGTAGGAATTGGATCTGCGCCTCGAAGGGCCGAAAGACAGAGGTGAAGTGAGTGTAACACACGGACAGCGTTGTGTTTGGTTATATTGGCAGAGGTAGCGTCGGCAATCTCTTGAACAAATGGTTTGTTTGTCTGAACAAGGATCGCAAATGGCTTTTGTGACCACAGAGGAGCAAGTGATTCAAGTGGATCTGAGTAAAGTGTGATCAGACGAGACTTAAGATCTGCCAGGTACTTTTCTTGTTTATCAGCAAATAAAAGCATAAAGGGTAAGAGGGGAGCACAGTCTTGACAGACGCATTTGAACTGATGACAGAGGGTTTGCATTCTTACCAGGACGGCCAAGCAGATAGTGTTGTAGTGACCGAGGTAATCAGCTGCAGCAAACACTTTCTGAAGGATACGTAATTCATGTTTCTTTTCATTTAACCGAGTTAGCTGTTTATTGTGCGTGCTGGAAGTGAGAGGGGGTAGAATGAGCTTGTCGGTATAAAAGTAATAGAGAACGACTTGTAAAGTGGTAGGTGAGAATAGATCGGAAGGCAAATGAACAGAAGAGGTAGATGCCTCTCGAAATTCAGTACAAAAGACCGAGTAAAAGTAACTAGATTGACTGGCCAGAATGAAGCGATGAGCAGGAAAGGCATGTTGTGTTTTTTCTAAATCCTGTTGCGTTGATTGTTGGTTATTCACTTGAAATATATTTAATACGACATCTGTGCAGAGTTTTTCATCAATCATGCGCTTCAAGTCGGATATCCACTGTTCTTTATCCTGATCTGCTTCATGATTAGGCAAAAGAGGTACACCCAACTGAGATTCAAACTGTAGTATCTCTTGACGCATGTTATTCAAGACCACCTGAGACTGAATGGCAGAAGGCGAGTTTATGGATATGTCATGAGGTGCGTCAAAATCTGCTGTGTACCAGAATCGGAGTAGTCGCCGAAGGGTTGTATAAGGTATCACTGGACTGATATCCATTGTATTTGAAGTTAACAAGTCTGGCAGGTATTTTTCTCTAAAGGCTAAAGGCACTCTAGCCAATAAAATAGCTTAATGTACGTGTCAGTAAAAGAATAAAAAAGTAAACAAGTTCTAACCTTTATGTGCCCATATCTTTGTGGATGGGTATTCGAAGCAGATATCAGCAACATAATCTTGGGCATTTTCTAACACATTAAATAAAGATTGTTGAAGTGTCTTTAAAGGACGTTCAAACATGAAATAAATAAAGAGAAAGAAAGAAAGAAAAAAAGGAGTAAAAAAAGAAAAAGAAAAAAAAATAGATTTAAACTTTTTTGAATAGCCATCTCACATTAAATTGGCCATTTTTGGAAATACAATGAATCCATTACATACACTAATTTCATAAATTATTCGCACACATTACAAGATCAATACACACTTTGTTGATTTTCTATGGCTTCTTTGTTATTAAAAAAAGAAAATATTTAATATATAAGATGAGTTTGATATTTTTGAGAAAAGATAAATGTGGTCAAGACTTATATAAAATGAAAAAGTTGTTAGAGACATAATATAACAGTCTGGTCTTGGCTATCTTACTTTTCTTCTTTGGACCAAAAAGTAAGATCAGCCATTTCCTAGTTAGCCCTAAGATATGTTATATACTCTTGTAAGAAGCTGATGTATAGTATTATAGATTATAATCGAACCAGCGTCGGTGCTAGCTGGAGGTAGTTTGGTAAAAACCAAACCTTGGTCTCATCCGCTCTCTTTCTTGTTCCTCTCTTGGCTCTTGCTTGCTCTCACTTTCTTTCTTTTCTTTGCTTCTTGTTGTCTGAAATTATCTTTTTTTTTTTATCAGTGTGCGAATAAAGTGTAAAGTGCAAGCAGTGATCAATATCTTGTCTATTAAAAGTCTTTATTACTAACTAGAAGACTAATGAATAAAAAATAATGTATTGCTCTACTATCAACAGTGTTCTTTATGTGTGTGTGTGGTTTATGCAGCCTAAAAAGTTCAAAAAATATTTTTCATATTTTCTACTTCAGACATCCCTGGTCACATTTTTTTTTTCTTTTTCCCCTTCTTTCAAAAATGTCATTTAGAGCACTTAAATCAACTAGAGATATTCTTCAACAATTGAGAACAGGACCTGGAGCAACTGCTTTACCTTCAAATATAAACAAGATTGCATTGACATTTGCGATAAAGGGAAAAAATGAAAGTGCTTCAGCAAGGTATATGAATACAGTATACAAAGAGCAATGACTCATTATAAACAGACACTTTTTACAAGAGAATCTTCCTCGTATTCAATATAATAATCCACATGTGGAATATGAAGTCAATAGAGTCCATGATACTAGTATTAAACCAACAGTGACCATTCATTATAGTAAATATATTGTTTGTACTTTTTAAAGACTTTAGCTAATATGTGTCAATTTGTAGGTGATGGAAAATCAAAAACATTAGATATTGCTCGTGTGCAGTCAAGTGCTATTTGTGAACAAATCATGAGTAGTTAAAATAAACTGGATAGAACAATTGAACAACCAATGACAAAGACCAATACAGATATATCTTGTACTAGACATGACCAAATGAGTTTGTACCGTAAAAAGAGAGTGACTATCTGATTGAGTGGTGACGGGAGCATGGTCACGAAGAATGGTGTATTCGGAATAGAACCCTTATGATACATCATCTGAGCTGTTTGTAAAGTGAGTTCGACAAGAGCAAAGTACCAAAATAGAGACTATATACAAGTTAATTACACATTTATACATGTATCTTAAAACGCTTACAGTATATGGAGAATTGATGGTGTTTTGATGCAATAAAGAAGCAAACTGATCTCGACCCATAACTGATCTTTCCTTGTAAACAATAAATATACCCAATAGTGTCATCAGAAACAATCGGACCAAATTCCAATATTTGACAGAGACATCCTCTTGGCTGATTGTTGTATTACTGTTGTTGTTGTTGTTGACATTGGCTGTAAAAAAAGGATTGTTTGCAAAGAATGGATTGTCATTCATGTTATTTTGGCTCATTGCAAGGAATGGATCATCGAGTTGTGGTAACAATGGTGGTGGTGCACCCAACTCCTCACTAGGGTCCTCGATACTATCTCTTCTTTTTGTTGAAAAATGAGTTTGTTCAGCTGTATATTGACATGATTAGTTTACACAATTTATAAAAAACAAGTCTCTTATTACGAAAGGCAGTAGAAGTAATCTTGCCAAGACGACTTTGTCCTGATGCCAATATACGTTGTTGTCTTCGTTGTCTTCTACGCTCGTCCATGATTAAAAAAAAAGAAAGAAAAAAAGAGAGAGAGAGAGAGCCACATATTAACGGCGCTTTATTATTGTTGAATTTCCATTGCCAACCAGTAGCCTAGTTACTGTTGTCAAGTCAAATAATTGCTTAAATGATATTACCAACCAATGTTTATCACTGATACTCTCGCAAGTAAGATGATCGATACGTCGAGTCTAGATGTTGACGCTTAAAATGTATGGTGCTTTTTACAAGAATATACAAGGTAAAGTCCTTTTTTTGATGTACATACCGTATGTGCTTTTTCTTTTCCTCCTTCATCTTGTAATTTCATCAAGTCTTTACAAAAAGGGAAATACTCACGAGTCATTCTTCACTATTCACTTAAAAACCATCCATACACAAGCAATACATTAGATGGTTTGTTTATTATCACGAGAGGTTTCCCCCCATAAACCCACTCTCCTTTTTGGATTCATTATATCTTGATGATTTCCTTTTATAATATTATTAAAGTTTACTTGGTCCTTCTTTTCGCTCAATAAAGACGACGCTATTACAAAAAAAAAAAACCCTTTTTTTCAAGCATTGAATCATTGATTTAATTTTTCCGAGATTATTTCCCAAAAAGTCAAGTACGTACTACGATATAACATAAAAGGTAATTTTAAGCGGGTAGTTTTAAAATAACACAGTTTAATTATTTTATTGATCCAATATTAAGCCAATGAATTCAAGTAGTCCAATAGATCGCTTGGTGATTGAATTTGATTTAATGAAATAGCCGATGAGCGTGTCTTGATTTAATAAATAAGACAACACATATTGAAGATATTCTTTCATATACACCTTGGTTGATTCGAACCATTGATGAATATAAATCAATACGTCATAGAGCAATCCATTCTGTATGATAACCATTTCATTTGTAGATTGACATGATTCGCATTGAAGCGGTCTGATCAGACAAAGAGGTCTATTATAACTTGATAGTAGTGTAAATGACATCCAATCATAATTTAAACTTTCTTCATAGTTCGACATGGATTCACTTTTAGACCAGCGTAAACAAATAGGTTCATTCTTTTCCTGACTCCTTTTATATAAATTAGACAAGTGACTGCAAAGTATTGGAACATCGTCATTATAGATAAAGGTCATGATCGGTCTACCCAGTAGTGCATGATTAGGTTGTGCGAGGTGTTGATTCTGTACTTGATCGATCGTACCAAATGGACTCAGTTTGATGATTGAAGGTATCAATAGTTTATTCTGACTAGGTTCGGTCATTGGTTTCATTAACCAATAGTCCAGACAAGTTGAACTACCCAAGGGATCTTGATGAATACAGACTTGAAAAGATAATAGTTGACCATTTGAATGTTGTATAGCACATTCTGGTATTATTGTTAGCTTGGATGATAATTTAATAAACTGAACTATCGACCGTCCAACGATGTCTGTCATTGAATATCCTAATAGATCCAATAATTCATCTGTGGCTGTAATAATAGATTGAGTCGAGTGGTTGGTGATGAATAAACAACTTGATCTTAGAGGACAATTTGCAAAAGAATGAGACATGTTGTGTATATATATATATATGTGTGTGTGTGTGTGAATAAAAAGAAAAGAAAAAAAAAAAAAAAAAAAAAAAAAAAAAAAAAAAAAAAAAAAAAGGGAAATAAATAATCACAATAATAATAATAATAATCATGGGCGCGCGTGATTATAACTTCACATGAAAGTACCTGAAACTTTTTTTTTTATTATTGTTTTTATTTACTTTATGTTTAATCTTTTTCTTTCACCTTCAAGCTAACAAAAGAATGAGTGACCATCTTTAATATAATATAATATACTTGCCACTTTCTTAACTCTTGCAAGACTGGTTGTATGATTGGATTTACAATCTTCTACTCCATAAGGTGGTGTAATATAGACCTCATCCATGACAATAATCGTATCCTTAGACCACCGACACGGTAATCTATATCATTGTAAGAATAATAGTTTGATTACGCTTTTCTTTTTTGGCTTTACGTTTTGCTTAATGCATAAAATATATCTTGTCCTTCCTTTGATACTCCCACTCCCATCTTTGATACTTGTTCACTAAACCCCCTCATCGCTTCCATTTCTCGATTCTTTACTCCATCCAAATGAATATATCCAATATTTGCATAATCCTTCTTTTCTTGTTCAACCGATAATATCTCTTTTATATGTGATATCTTGATGATACGAAATGAGCTATGCTTTGGTCCTTCAGAATTAGAACAGTGTAAGTAACAGTTAAGGATAGTATCATTTGTTTATATGAATTATTATTAAATATATATATATATAAAAGGATATCAAGTACGAGGCAGTTTGTCATTTTGTCTAATGTATAAATGCTGCCTTCCATCTGTTCATTTAACACAGTCTTGACTTTAATCTGTCTACCAAGCAATGTCTCTGCTGTATTCATTGTCTTGATCTGCTTCTTTCTGTCGTCCATCTTTAAAAAAAAGGGAGAAAAAAAGAAAAAGAGAAACAGCACCATTTTTTTAATTTTGTTGCGCCAATTCACTCTTGCTTATCCTTTTCTTGCGGACTTTTTTTTCTTTTTTCCTTTGTTCCATTTGCTCATATTCTGTATGCTGTAAATACAACTGTTGTTTCTTTTTATTCATGAAACATATTCAAGAGTAACTATGCCAACAAGCAGAGGGTGTCGTCATTAATTTACTTTTTAAATAATCACACCGTGTCAATAATTAAGTCACGTGTCCAATCTCTTTCTTGTCACTAAAGAAAATGACAAGATACAAAATTCCTTTGAATTCAAACTGTATCCATTTATACTCCCCATTTGCTTATCTTCTTCTTTTTCTTCTCTCTCACTCACTCATCCTTTTCTTAATCATTCATTATGCGTTTCATAACACTTGCCGCTGTTGTAGCACTGCTTTCAAATCCAGTCTTGTCTGCCATGACAGGTCCAAATGATCCACGTATCGAACAATGGAATCGTATGAAAATCGCGATGCCCGATGGTATCTTGCCTGAAGAGAACCCTATTGTTCGTGTGGATGAAGAACAGGGCTCACCACTTACTCGTCCCATGCATAGAAATCAGTTAAACCAGGGTCAAGGTTACAAACAAATGGCTATGCCTCAAAACTTGAAGCATGTTGCTCCTTTGCCTCCTCGTGCTGCCCAGGTTGTGTCATCTCGTGTGAGCAAACAAGGTACGTCTTCCCCAAAAAAAAAAAATAATTATCCAGTTTGAATACTTATTTTAAAAATAATAGCTGCATCACCTACACCAAGACCCTTTAGAAAACTCATTGCTCTAGATGATAAAGGAAATCGTCAAACATTATCCACTGAAGAAAACTCTGCTCGTGCTTTACTGAAAAAAGGATTGATCCAAGAAAAGCAAGTAGTCGGTATGGACAGTGAGGGAAATGTAGAAATCTTGGATATCCCTGCATATAATCGTCATTAATTTAACTCAATAAAATTCTTAAACTAAGATCTACTTGGTCTTGTTTTAAAGATACTGTTTTTTATTGTATTTAAACATCCAAAGGAACCTACAAGACATGAGTCAGAAGGGGGTGAATACAAAAAAGGAAACTTACCTTGTCGTCATACCACCATATCTTGGCTGTCTGATCGTCACTACAACTCACCAACATGCCCTGCTTTGGGTTCCAAGCAGCTTCATAGACCACGCCACTGTGGCCACGTAGTCTCTGGAGCACTTCGCCTGTCTCCTGGTCCCAAATATAGACAACGCCATCCTCACTACCACCCACAATCAGGTGATGATCAGCAAAACCAGCACGAATAAAGTTCTTGGAAGTGTTCTGGTGTCCCTTGAGCTTACGAATCGGACGAACCATACGTACATCCCAGAGTCGATTGGAGTTATCTTTGGAACTACTCAACAGCAGTGTTCCGCTCGAATTCATTTCCACAGACGTCACTTCGCCCAGATGTGGCGAGATGGTACGAATACAGAGACCAGAGACAATATCCCAGAATTTGATCGTATTGTCTTTTGAACTACTGATCACTAAATTACCAAGTGGATTAAATATCGTCTTGGTCACCGCCAACTGATGTCCAGTGAAGGTCTTTACGATCGATCCAGTGTTAACATCAAAGAGTCTAACTGTCTTGTCATAACCACCAGTGACCACATGAGCCTAAACAAGCAAAACATTAGATTTTGAAGATATAGGTCTGTTCAAACTTGCCTCGTCTGGATGATACTTGACAGAGTAGACATCACCCGAGTGGCCAGTCAAGGTCATCACATCTTTTTTATTCTTTAGGCTCCAGATCTTGACAGTTGTGTCTCCACTAGCGCTGGCTACAAAATCGCCTTGTCGAGTACTTGACAGATCCCATATACGGGACCGGTGTCCTTCAAAGACATGTAGACACTCTCCTGTCTCGGTTTCCCAAAGGCGAAGGGTATTATCACTCGAGCCAGAGACAATTCGTTTTCCTTCTTCGCCAATGAATTCTATACACTTCACATTACCTTGATGTCCCTTGAGTGTAGCACGTACAGCGTTCGGTATCACGAACCCACTATAGTCATCTAATAATCTACACAGCAGATATCAATACATGTATTATCCATAGTCATATCTCTCTTACGTATTGACTGTAGGCGCAATCTTGGGATGGTATCGCGAAAACTCAATCTGGTACGCAACGGCCTGTCTAAGCAACGTCAACAGACGGTCAGGCGGAATGTGTCGGTTACCAGATCTATCTGCGGTTTCAAATTCCAGAATAGTATTCAATTGATCGACGAGCGCTTCCCTGGATGCCATAATGCCTTCCCAGTGTTTGAAACTAGGTGCTTCATGAATAGATTTTGCTGTTAGCAGATAACACATATCCTTAAACTCGTTGGGTCTCGTCTGAAAGTGCTCGAGCGGCTTGAGTCGTTTGTTGAGAAAGGTAAATGCCTTTTGAATTTCGCGTTTCTCGAGATATTCCAAATACTGCTGCTTATAGACAGAGTATAAAAATGATCGATGGTTCTTTACGAGTTGTTTGGTACAGAGTTTTTCGACCTCTGGCCAGTCTCCATCCAGAATAGCCTTTTTTAGTCGTTTGATCTCCATCGTACGTTCTTCTCGCTCTTTCCATTTGACATTGGTCTCGTCATAGAGCACTGAGTGAGAGAGATGGTATCCTTCGTCCTGTAAATACTGTAGAATGATGGCAATGATATCCTTGGTTATGTAAGTAAAAAAATGCTCTGTATATACTATATCCTTTCTTACTTCTTTAATTTGTGGATCGTTGGCGTTGAATATATCTTCTGTAGGTTCAATATGTGATGAATGCATGCCAACGTGCTGATTAGATGTTGCTAAACTATATATACTTTTATTAAAAAAAAAAGACATAGTTATTCTCTATTTTTACCCTCTTTGACCTCTTGCGTGTTCAGATTGAGATACGCTTACTCTATGCCTTTTAATATCTAGTTTTTCTAATCCATGTTCCAATTCGTTCATTTCAGTCATGATGTTTACAGATAAAAAACGAAGGCATTGTCTCTCTTTCAAAAAGAAGTCAACTGTCTTTTGAATTTTGGGAGGACACTCATTAAGGCTGAATTGTGGACTGCTTTTCATTTGAT